>VZQC01002712.1:422686-534525 GCA_009823505.1 Rhizomys pruinosus
TTTTGGTCTTTTCAAGACAGGGTCTCCCTGTAGCCCCAGCTGTCCTGGAACTCACTCTGTAGACCAGGCTGGCTTTGAACTCACAAAGATCCACCTGCCTCTGCCTCCCAAGTGCTAGGATTAAAGGCGTGTGCCACCACGCCCGGCCAGAGCACTATTTTTAAGACATATATTAGAACTCACTCCATACTGATAGTCTCATGCAACAGTTTTTCCATTTAAATAATTTTTACTGAATTTTTGTGATTTTTCGTACAATATATTTTGTTGTATTTAGACCCCCCCCCAAATCTACCTTTTCTACCCCTGCCCAATTCAGTGTACTCCCATAGAATCTAATTCATGTCCCCAGATGTTCTTCAGCGTGGGTTCATCCACTGGAGACTTCCTTTAACAAGCTTCCTTTTGTAAAGCTTTTGTGATTTATTCCCCCCTCCCCCCATGTGGCTTGAGGAGCATTTCAGAAGATGAGCTGAAAGCCTGGAAGATGTAGAGGAGAAGGAGGACTGCCGAGAATGTCCTCTGGGCATGACAGGGCCACTGCACCCATGAGCAGATAGCAACTGTGGGCTCCTGCACAAGACCTGCATCAGATCAAGCCAATCAAAATTCCAGAACAGATGACAGAAGAGCTAAAGAAAACACACCCCTAACTGAGGAGTACTGTCAGGGGAAGGCTAGGGAAAGTCCATTTTCTTCAGCAGTATGGCTCCTGGCAGGTTGCCTATGTTGTAGTGGATGGCCTTGCACCCGTGCACCCGTGCACCCATGCACAATACTGATAGGACTCAGCGGGTTATGAAGAGAGGACATGAAGTTGAGAGAGACACATGGAAGGGGCTACACTGGAGTAGGGGGTCAATATTATCAAATACATTTTGTACATGTATGACATTTTCAAAGAATGAATTAAACTTTTGTGATATCCCTGAGAAAACATTCCAGCCATTGTGTACTCATATAATTTCCCTTAAAACAATACACAAAATATAATATAGGATAATAAAAAAATTAAGTTCTAAATTGATTGTTATCAAATTTAAAACCATCCAAATAAGGATTTGCTTAGGACAGGAATGGGAGAAACAAATGATGGCTAGAGATGGGGAAAGGACATATCACTGAAGAGGAACCTGAGCCAAAGACTCTGGCTAACTCCCAAATAGGAGATACCTATGGGGTCCGAAGGAATTGAAGGTAACGGAATGCCCATTATTTTGCATAGCTTTTAGAGAAGAATCATGTTGAATGACTTAGAAGTCTATAATATGCATAAAATCTTCCTCATTCAAACAGTATTTCTCCTTTTCACACAAATATTTAAAAAAGTAAAAGTATCAAGAGTACCTAAAGCCTGTTTTTGGTCACTTCTCATTGTAACCACAAGTTATGGGCAAATCTCTCTTTGCCCTCACTGTTGTATGTAATACAGAAGCCCACAGCTGGGCTTCTGCTAATTCCTTTCCACTTTAGTGTTTATGAAGAGAGTCTACACTTGATTATCCGTATGTTTTTTTTCTTTGTTTATTTTTTTAAAGGTTTCTACAATATAAGAGCCCAGTTGTTTTTAGATCACATTGACGTTGCTCAGTTTGCCATTAGGTAATTAGGTAATTGGTGCTAGCATCCATAGATGAGGGATACCATTCGCATATGTTCTTTATTTAATATAACTTACCTTCCTGACAAGTTTTTTGTTTGTTTGTTTGTTTTGAGACAAGGTCTCCCTTTAGTCCCAGCTAGCCTGGGACTCACTATGTAGACCAGGCTGGCTTTGAACTCAGGGATCCACCTGCTTCTGCCTCCTGAGTGCTGGGATTAAAGGTGTGCACCACCATGCCCGGTGCTGACAAGTTTACATGAATAAAATTTTGATGTGTTTAACCATTTAAAATAAGAGTAAATAATTTACCTTGGTTTAAAAATTATTTTTATTTTATGTATATGACACATCAACATGTTACTTTGTTATAGAAACATGAAGCCTCAGAATTAGAAAAGTTTAGTGCTTGGAGCAAAATCCCTTTTATTAATTTTCAGATGAAGAAACTGAAATTCAGAGTGGTTAAGATGATTGAGGGCATTGGACTGGTAGGGAGAATAGGATTAAAGTTTGCAATTTATAGCTCATTATGGAATGTACATTCTGCTAGAGCAATTGATTTCCTTTATTCTCATATATATGTATATATAAAACATAGTTCCATATAGTAGTTTTGGAGAGCCTTGAAAGGGGTCATATCATCATGTAAACGTATGCAAGTACATCATGTATAGTGAGATAGGTTATGCGGCCCACCCTGCAACCTCAGTGGCTTCTAATACCAAAGTTTCATGCTCCATATTTACCTTGGGCTTACTGCAGTTCTGGTCCATGTTGTCTTCAATGTGGGGACCAGATGATGAAGCAACTTATGGAACAGTTGTAGACAGAAAAGAGACATAGTGGACTATGTACTAGATTACAAACAGTTTTGTTTTCACATGTAATTTACATGCCCTACGCTGTTGTCAATAGGACAGCAAAGTAGAATCTTTCTCCAGATAGGAGCAACAGAAAAATAATATGCTCCCACCTCCAAATCTGTGGCTTTAGCTATAGACTGTTGAGGAACTCAAGACATTTCAGGCAGACCTGCTGTCACGGTTGTTTCTGCATGGCCACTTTCTTTTAACATCAATTCATTTGTTTTAATGTGTTCATATAACGTGTGCTGTTGTTTGGGGTTTTAAATTTATATTATATAATAGTATTATGATAGAGATTGTATTTTGTTTCTAAATTCTTATTTGTCCACTCAGTGTTTTTAGTACAAGATAATACACATTGTCTTCTACCTCCCAGTTTGTTGGATCTGCTGAATACCTAGCTTATGGTAAGGATCCACTATACTTTAGCAATTCTCCTGGATTGCTGTCAATTCTCTACCACAATAAATTATGTCGTTTGAGAATTTCTTTGGGTTATACGTCTAGGGGCAGGATTGTTAGGGTATATTTGAGCATTGTTCCATGAATTTTGTTACTACTACAGAACTATTCTCAACGTTGTTCAAATTTAGCATATTTTATAAATACAAGTTACAGAATTTGTAAATCAATTAACTTTACCATCTTATAGGCACAAATGTAACTAATATGATATATAATTCACACCTGGAAGCAGATTTTTCACCAATAATTCTAAGCTTAGGCCATTGGTCTCAGGCATTATTTTGTGTTGTAAGAAAATCAGTTAATGAGTAAACGAAATTCACTTATTCAATGACATTTTTCACCAATAAAAAGGAATAAATTAAGCCTGGTGTGGTGACACGTGCCTGTAATCCTAGCACTTGGGAGGCAGAGGCAGGTGGATCTCTGTGAGTTCAAGACCAGCCTGGTCTACATGGTAAGTTCCAGGACAGCTGGAGCTACAGGGAGACCCTGTTTCAAACAAACAAACACACACACACACACACAAAAAAAAACACAAACAAAAAGGAATGAGTTATTGATACATGATAAAACCTGGATGTATCTCAAAATAGAGCTAAATATAAGAACTCAGAAGAAACAGCATATGTTAAAATCCCATTTGTGTGAACTCTCCAGAATTGGCAAATCTCTATAGATAGAAAGTGGATGAGCAATTCCTTCAGGTGGGGAATGAGAGTGTATGAAGGGAGGTTGTTTCTTTTGGATGACGAAATTGTTCAGAAAGAGATTGTGGCAGTGGTTGCACAACTATAAATGTATGAGAAACCACTGGATTTTTGCACCTTTTAAACTGGTGAATCTTAAGGCATAGAAAATGTATCTTGCCGGGCATGGTGGTGCATGCTTTTAATCCCAGCACTTGGGAGGCAGAGGCAGGCGGATCTCTGTGAGTTCAAGGCCAGCCTGGTCTACAGAGAAATCTGGGGCAACAGGGAGACCCTGTTTCAGAAAAAAGAAAAGAAAAGAAAAGAAAAGAAAAGGTATCTTAATAAAGCCGTTCAAAAGCAAACCAAACAGAATCTTAATTAGATCATTTTCCAAGGAGGCTAGGCATGAATTGAAGACTGACCCTTTAGTTTAGGGGAAGATTTTCTACTTTCGTGGTAACTAGAAGGGGGAAAACTTGGAACATATTTGTTTCCAAGCTCTCTCCACCTGTGGTTTGGAGAAAAATGCATGCAAGTTCTTTCAGCTAACAATCTTGGCCATTTACTCCTGGTCCCTGACCCTCTGTTTACAAATACCTTTTGGATATTTCTACTTGTATAGCCCTCTCTAGTTTGCTTCCCAAATATCCAGTTTCAGTTGTACCCTTGTTTTTGTATCTTACTGATTAGAAAACATGGATGTCTTTTAGATTTTTTTTTCAACTTACTGGAAATGGTAGGAATGGTGCATCTGTGCCAGTAAATGATGATTGTTTAAAATCAGAAAAGAGATGTCCTCTTTCAAAAGAATGTGAATAGCTAGTAAAATAATATTTGTGAGTAAAAGAGACGATATTTTGTTTCTCAACAAATCTTAGGACAGATATAGTCACCATTGATGGTTTTAGGAAAATCAGTTCTTATTGTTCCTTTGGTCTACATGTATACTTCCATGGTCACCATAACATTCATGTTTGTCATACTGAACTACAGCAGGTTTTTAGTAACATATCAAATTCCATGATAACCGAGGGTGCTCGAGTGACCTGAATGCATCAGGTTGAGATGGGTCAGCTTAGGAGTGGAGCTGTGAAGAGAAAGCCATCACACACACTTCATCAACACTGTGGAATGAGGGACCAATGCATTTACTGAGCAGTAGCTGTCCAGTGAGCACATAAACTAATTGGTGGATGAACATGCCCCAGGAGCAATGATTTTAAGGTCATAGCAGGCTCAGTGAATAATGCTGACTTACACTGCATCTCGATGATAGTTGATCTTACCAATGAGCAGTTTAGAGGCATTCAAGCCTGAACTCTCTTCCCTTGCCTTGAATGGCATGTCAGTGGTCACTGTTTTTGACATCTTTTATGTTTGTCCAGTCAGCTCTAAATCTTTAGGTTGGGCTTCACAGTACTCAGGAAAGAAAAGAGAGAAGCAATTATTTTCAGTCATTGAGTTTTGAAGATCTTAGTGTTAATTATGCCAAACACTGTTTGTTCATCAACAAATAAAAATGTTTAAAAGGGGTACCAAGCATTCCAAACATGCTTAAATATACTTTATGGTGATGAAGAATGCCTTGTCTATGTTAACATTTTTAGGTACACTGTCGCCCATGCATTTTAATGCATTATTTCAAAAGAGAATATTCAAATTAAAAGCTCATTTCATTTTTGGAGAAGTATTAAAAGGCTTACTTTTAATTAACACATGCTTTATTATCAGTTGAATTAAGAGGAATAAAAAGTGAAATTCATTATTTCTGTGTGAAGTCCTGGGAAATTTTGGCTGTAAAAAATATTTCAATATAACAAAATCGCAAATGTATAAATCTTAATAACACTTCAAAATTATTTAAATAATATTGGACTTTGAAATTTGAGGATTTCTCTCACTTAAGTCTTTCATTTATCAAAAATTATTTGAGCATTAAAAATGAGCTTTGCCTATTGTCTTCCAACTCCCTGTGCTCTCTGACCTGTAGAAGGTTTGCAGGAAATACCCAATCAAAGGATTTGAGGAAACAGTATTGAACATTCTTTGCAAGTGTCTATCTGAGAAAATGAAAGTTAAAGAGGCCAAGCTGGCATTCTTGTTTGTGAAGCAATTGTCAGACATTTCTTATATAAATAAAATGAAAATGAGAAAGGATATAAACTCCTTGGCTAGACTCTTAATTGTATTAATACTTTTTTACTGTATCGAAAGAATGCATTCAGTTCCTAGAGAGAGTAACATGGTGATATTCTTTTGAGGTTGAGGTACAGATCTGAAATAGAACAGTCATTTTTCCAAATGTATATGGATTATACTAGACACAGTGTTGAATAGAATAGTTGTGCTATCTGATACATTAGTGACTAGAAAAATCATTATCCTAATTCTCACAACTGTAAAACAAAACTAAGTGATTTTGTGTCTTGAAGGTCTATACTCTTTCCCACATGGCTGATAAAATATGTTCTACTGTTACTGTCATAACCTTGCCTTTCAAATTAAGATATAATAATCACTCAGAATCTAATATAGAATTAATTTAGATTCAATTGTCTCTGTTAAGACAAAGAGGTATCATAGTTTTTAAAAATGGAAATGATCATTTAAAAGAATCTGGCTGCAATCAAAAGCTTAACTATTATCATTATAAGTTCATTATTAGGTAAAGCATTATCTTCTTTGAACTATTCTTTATTTCATTTGTTCTTATGAAATATGTTTATCTTTTATTAAAAATTTCTATTTTAGATGGATAGATCTGTGATAAAACAAGCATGGTAAAATGTTAATGATAGAATCAAAGTCCTGGATATATGTGGGTCTTCTCTATAAAACTCAGATTGTTATATATTTGTATGGGTCTTCTCTATAAAACTCAGATTGTTATATATTTGAACAAAAATCCCTATTTGTTTTTTGAAAACACAAAGTTGATATTTAAAATTTTCTTTTACTTATATAAGCCTAGTATTAAATATAGTATAATTTGTATATAGAAAATATATATTTAACCAATTAGTAAAAGACAAAACAAATTTTAATTGTAAATTTATATTCTGTTTTCCTTCCATATTTTGGTTGATTATTCCAAAAGATGGTTTAACAATTTGAAGAAGAAAATAGCCCAAACATCTCAGGCAGTTACTAAAGTCAGCTTTAAAAACAACTCATTTTCTATTTTCTTGAAGTGGCTGTGATAAAGTGTCTGAAGAGTTATAGGAATAAAATGTATATGAAGACCTGAGCTCATTTCATACAGAGTATATTTTCTTACCAGTCATTCTTAGTGTGCTGTGGAGTGTGATAGATGTTAATAAGGAATGCTTATTAACCTTGGGCATAATGCTAATGGTCTTAACAGAAAGGTTTTTTTTGTTCTTAAGTAGAGACATCAGCTACCTCTTTCAGGTGCTTTTCTTATTATGTTCACTCTGATCATTGCCATAAATGCACCTGATATATTGTTGACTCATAGAGACGATGCCCACCCCTCATTTTTGTGACACAGTTTAAACTAATACGAAATTCAGCATTACCAGAGTTCCTACCCTGAAACATTTCTTGGTGGATTTGACTGAGTTTTAGTCTGCTGATTTTATTTCACAGGGTGGGACACTGGGCTCTGTGAATTTGTAAGTCGTTATACCTTTGCTGTTCGAAGGTAGGGATCTAGAGGTAATTTTTAAAGTAAAATTTGTTTTAAACCTGAGTATTACATCTTATGTTCCTCCTCTAGTAGTCTTTGTTTATGAAAATAAAGATGAGTGAAAAACTAAACAAAACCAAATAAAAACCATCAACCTGGTCTTTGCATTCATTATATATATTTATATCTATGCTTATATCTGTAGATTCATATTTCTATCTCTTTGGTATTATGTGCCTATTATTGCACATCTTTGTGGTTCTGCTAGCATTCTGGGAAAAGTGTTCATTTGCCATTTCTATGTGTCTTTTTATCGTTGCTCACAATCTCCCATGCTAAATTATAAGGTGAGTTACATGTAAGGTAGTTTAAAGATGCCTAACTGGCAAATTATCTTAACTATCAAAGGCTATATGCTTCTGGAATGATACTTTCAGTGAACAACATATTGTGAACTCATGAATACAACAGTGCTTGCTCACATATTGGGAATATTATTTAATTTGGTGTGCTCTGTATTGTAACTCAATGATCTGTTTTGAAAAAGAAGTATGACTATAGGAAGGAAACACCCATGCATGCTCAAAAACATACATATATGCATGTTTTGTTATACTTATATATGTATATATATATAATGAGTTTTGTTTTTCTTATCATTAATGCTTACAGTAGTGAGTCATAAATGGAAAATAGTTATTAGCTTTAAAGTAAAACTAAATAGGTTTACACTTATTTGAAGTTAACCATCCCATTTAAAATTAGCCCAGGGTCTTGTAAAGAATGCCAGTAATCTAAACATAATAATGCACATTGCCCAATTGCTTCTGTCTATGATACAGGTTCATTGCTGTAGTGCCTTGACAGCCCATTACAGAATGTAATGAACAGCTATTTTTAAACATAAGAAATTCAAGTTGACAGCTTGGCAATGAAATTCAGCTAGTGGGATAATTTTTGTCATCTTTAGTATAGAGAATGGATTCATTTTGGTTTAAGGAGATGTGTATCCTGTAGTTTATAGGGAAAACATTTTTATTAAAAGAAAATTTTGCCTGTTTTGAGGGGCAGGTGTTACTGGTAAAATGTGGAATTTCCTTTTAAATACATATTTTAATAAGTCACTGAAACATCATCTCTAAAACCTAGGTTTTAAGTGTAATTTTTCATTTTTCTTTCTTGCTGTAGGCAGGCTAATCTAATAAAATGAGTATAAGAGTAGATTAACTCTCAGAGCTCAGTTTCAATACCACTTTTAGTCTTTCAGAGTTTAAAATGAGTAGGTTTTTAAAAATAAGATAATGTTTGGAAATGGACATAAAAGTTGAGGCAGTATTGTCTTAATGAAGGTACAAATTAGAATTGTATTCAGAGAAGAAAGTACCTGTCTGACTCTGTTAGAAAAATTCTTGTTTCAGGAATAAAGAGAATATAACATCTGAATTTTACAACTTTGGAAAAATAAATTGGAAAAACATGTTCCATATTTATTAATGAAAATAAGTCATAGTATAAAATAATAAAATAAGTCAGAGTGAATTATTACTTTCTATTTATATTAGAAATGTAAACCAGGCGCGGTGGTGCGCACCTTTAATCCCAGCACTCAGGAGGTAGAGGTGGGCGGATCTCTGTGAGTTCAAGGCTAGCCTGGTCTACAGAGTGAGCTCCAGGACAGCTGGTACTAAAAGGGAGACCCTGCCTCAAAAATACCAAAAAAAGGAAAAAACTAAAAAATGTTTCTGCACAGCAAAGGACACTATAAGCAGGGCACACAGACATCACACAGAACAGGAAAAAAATGTTTACTAGCTATATATCAGATAAGGGGTTCATATCCAGAATACACAAAGAACTGTTAAATACTAAGGAAATAAAAATTACCAATCAACAAATGGGCTCATAAACTGAATAGACACATTTCAGAAAAAGAAATACAAATGGCCAGCAACTATTCAGAAAGGTGTTCAACATTCCTAGTCATCAGGGAAAGGCAAATTAAAATTACTTTTGAGAGACCATTTTACCCAGTCAGAAAGGCTATTTTTCTTTTTTTTTTTTCTTTTTTTTTTTTTGTCTTTTCAAGACAGGGTCTCCTTGTAGCCCCAGCTGAACTCACTCTGTAGACCAGGCTGGCCTTGAACTCACAAAGATCCACCTGCCTCTGCCTCCCGAGTGCTAGGATTAAAGGCGTGCGCCACCACGCCCGGCCAGAAAGGCTATTTTCAAGAAATCTGACAACAAATGTTCGAGGGGATGTGGAGAGAAGAACCCTTTTTATTGTTGGTGGGAATACAACTTACTAGTCATGGAAATCAATCTGAAGTTTCCTAAAAAATATTAAAAACAGCTACCCTGTGACCCACTATCTCACCCCATGTTTAGTGTTGCTATAGTCACCATGGCNCAGAAGAGAATTTTAAAGAGCGTAGATGACAGTCTTGCCCTGAGAAAGACAGAAATTAAATCTGTGAAATAATTCCTTGGAATTGTTAGATGTGTGAATGACAGTATTGTAAGCTGTCAAGATCTTTTAAAATTTTGATTCTGTTATTATATGTATCATTCCCAGATGTGTCACATGAGCATTTGATAGGCATACCCTTTATGTCTTTAAGTCACTGCTAAAAATATTGAAAAGTCAAGACCAAGGTTAAAGGCAAGAAGGAGCCTCTGACACTTCCCTTGCTTGCATCTAACACATGCCCTTTGTCTATTCTTGAACAGTGCCTCATTCTCTAGATGTGTCTAAACCACCTAGTGATCTGCCACAAAATTTTATCATGGGGGTTATCATTCAAGCTCCTTACATACACTTTCTTCCCTTTTCCAAAATGTGAAAAAAGCATTTCCATATTCCTGTTTGCCTTTCCTCTTTTGTCATGATTGCTCAGTGTGATTACTGACAGATGATCATAGACACAAATCAAATTTAGCTACCTTGGTCAAATGCAAATTGCCTTGTCTACAGATTTGAATCCTTTCAGAGAAACTGCTAGCTCACATCTCCTTCCTCACTGTGCCTGCTTATAATATTGTGTCTCTTCTTGTCTGAAGGCTACTTTTATTTCTGGAAAAAAAATTGAATTGAAATGGATTTGTTGCCTACCAAATGTCCACTTCTTCTTAATGCCTCCTTCATTGAAGAATTGGAACTCAGGTTTTGTCTATGGTATGAATGTGCCCAGTGAACATACTCTCTAGACTCTTGTAGCTGCTGGTAGCCTTGTGACACATTTCACCAATGAGCTATAAGGGAGAGGGTTCTGGGTAGAGAACATCAGATATTTGGTACTGCATAATAAAATATCACAGAACTTAGTGGCTTAAAACAATAAGCATCATTGGGCTGGAGAG
The DNA here is from genome assembly GCA_009823505.1 of Rhizomys pruinosus. Taxonomy (NCBI): domain Eukaryota; kingdom Metazoa; phylum Chordata; class Mammalia; order Rodentia; family Spalacidae; genus Rhizomys; species Rhizomys pruinosus. The sequence continues at coordinate 433,319 of VZQC01002712.1, forward strand.
GTGCCTAGTTAAGCACTGACCACTCTGCAAAGGACCCGGTTCGGTCCCAGTACCCACTGGCGGTTGAGAACCGTCTTAACTCCAGTTCCCAGGGGATCTGACACCAAGAATCCTTCTTCTGACCTCTCCTCGCGGCATTGCACAACATGGGCGCACAAACCTACAGCAGACAGAATTCATAATACAGATAATTAAATAAATAAAAAATAAAAACAAACAACTTAAAAAAACAACAACAGCTCATTTCATACAATTTTGGGAATCAGTAACTCAAGAGAACTGAACTGTGTGATTTGGGGGCTTTGTGTTTTCTCATGGGGAACTATCGTGAAAATGTTAACAGGACAGTTACCTGAAGGAGTCACTAAGAAGATTTTTTTTTTTTTAAACTAACCTTTATTGTCTCTATAAATTGTCATGGATATAATGCTAATAATATTCTCCCATAGGAGGGATAAAACGGGGATGCAGAGCACTATATTAGTTTTTTTTTTTTGTCTTTTTTGAGACGGGTCTCTCCGGTGCTACAGAGCCATCTTTTTTTTTTTTATTTTTTTTTTTTTTTTGGTCTTTTCAGACCAGGGCTCCCCGTAGCCCGCAGCGTGTCCTGGAACTCACTCATGTAGAGACCAGGCTGCTTTGAACTCACAGAATCCACTGCCTCTGCCTCCCAGTGGCTAGGATTAAAGGCGTGGTTGCCACCACGCCCGGCAGAGCACTATTTTTTAAGACATATTTATAACGCACTCATACTGGATATTCTCATCTGCAACAGTTATTTCCATTAAATAATTTTTACTGAATTTTTTGTTTTTTTAGATTTATTTCGTAAATATATATGTTTAGTATTTATTAGACACCCCCCGCAAATCTACCATTTTCTACCCTGCCCATTCAGTGTTAACTCCCAGTAGAATCTAATTCATGTCCCACCAGATGTTCTTCAGGTGGGTTCATCCACTGGAGACTTCCTTTAACAAGCTTCCTTTTGTAAAGCTTTTGTGTGATTTTATTCCCCCCTCCCTCCCAACTGTGGCTTGAGGAGCATTTCAGAAGATGAGCTGAAAGCCTGGAAGATTTAGAGGAGTAGGAGGACGCCGAGAAGGTGCTTCTGGGCATGACAGGGCCACTGCAACCCATGAGCAGATAGCAACTGTTGGGTCCTCCTGCAAAGGACCTGCATAGATCAAGCCAATCAAAATTCCAGAACAGATGACAGAAGAGCTAAAGAAAACACACCCACCTGAACTGAGGAGTACTGTCAGGGGAAGGCTAGGGAAAGTCCATTTTCTTCAGCAGTATGGCTCCTGGCAGGTTGCCTATGTTGTAGTGGATGGCCTTGCACCCGTGCACCCGTGCACCCATGCACAATACTGATAGGACTCAGCGGGTTATGAAGAGAGGACATGAAGTTGGAGAAAGAACATGGAAGGGGCTACACTGGAGTAGGGGGTCAATATTATCAAATACATTTTGTACATGTATGACATTCAAAGAATGAATTAAACTTTTGTGATATCCCTGAGAAACATTCCAGCCATTGTGTACTCATATAATTTCCCCTTAAATATCAAATACACAAATAATAATATGAGGATAATAAAAAAATCTAGTTCTAAATTGGATGTTATCAAATTTAAAACCATCCAAATAAGGATTTGCTTAGGACAGGAATGGGAGAAACAAATGATGGCTAGAGATGGGGAAAGGACATATCACTGAAGAGGAACCTGAGCCAAAGACTCTGGCTAACTCCCAAATAGGAGATACCTATGGGGTCCGAAGGAATTGAAGGTAACGGAATGCCCATTATTTTGCATAGCTTTTAGAGAAGAAATCATGTTGAATGACTTAGAAGTCTATAATATGCATAAAATCTTCCTCATTCAAACAGTATTTTCGCTTTTTCACACAATATTTAAAAAAGTAAAGTATCAAGAGTACCTAAAGCCTGTTTTTGGTCACTTCTCATTGTAACCACAAGTTATGGGCAAATCTCTCTTTGCCCTCACTGTTGTATGTAATACAGAAGCCCACAGCTGGGCTTCTGCTAATTCCTTTCCACTTTAGTGTTTATGAAGAGAGTCTACACTTGATTATCCGTATGTGGTTTTTTTCTTTGTTTATTTTTTTAAAGGGTTTCTAAAATAGTAAGAGCAAGTTGTTTTTAGATCACATTGACGTTGCTCAGTTTTCCATTAGGGTAATTGGTATATTGGTGCTAGCATCCATAGATGAGGGATACCATTCGCATATGTTCTTTATTTAATATAACCTTTCCTGACAAGTTTTGTTTGTTTGTTTGTGTTGAGACAAGGTGCTCCACTTAGTCCCAGCAGCCGGGGACGCACATGTAGACCAGGCTGGCTTTGAAACTCAGGGACCACCTCTTCTCTTCTGCCTCCTGAGGGCTGGGATTAAAGTGTGCACCACCATGCCCGGTGCTGACAAGTTTACATGAATAAAATTTTGATGTGTTTAAACCATTTAAAATAAGAGTAAAAATTATTTTAAAATATTTTTTTTTTTGTATATGAGACATCCACAATGTTACTTTGTTATAGAAACATGAAGCCTCAGAATTAGAAAAGTTTAGTGCTTGGAGCAAAATCCCTTTTAATTAATTTTCAGATGAAGAAACTGAAATTCAGAGTGGTTAAGATGATTGAGGGCATTGGACTGGTAGGGAGAATAGGATTAAAGTTTGCAATTTATAGCTCATTATGGAATGTACATTCTGCTAGAGCAATTGAAATTTCCTTTATTCTCATATATATGTAAATATAAAACATAGTTCCATATAGTAGTTTTGGAGAGCCTTGAAAGGGGTCATATCATCATGTAAACGTATGCAAGTACATCATGTATATTGAGATAGGTTATGCGGCCCACCCTGCAACCTCAGTGGCTTCTAATACCAAAGTTTCATGCTCCATATTTACCTTGGGCTTACTGCAGTTCTGGTCCATGTTGTCTTCAATGTGGGGACCAGATGATGAAGCAACTTATGGAACAGTTGTAGACAGAAAAGAGACATAGTGGACTATGTACTAGATTACAAACAGTTTTGTTTTCACATGTAATTTACATGCCCTACGCTGTTGTCAATAGGACAGCAAAGTAGAATCTTTCTCCAGATAGGAGCAACAGAAAAATAATATGCTCCCACCTCCAAATCTGTGGCTTTAGCTATAGACTGTTGAGGAACTCAAGACATTTCAGGCAGACCTGCTGTCACGGTTGTTTCTGCATGGCCACTTTCTTTTAACATCAATTCATTTGTTTTAATGTGTTCATATAACGTGTGCTGTTGTTTGGGGTTTATTATTTATATTATATAATAGTATTACATGTAGAAGTTGATTTTGTTCTAAATTCTTATTTGTCCACTCAGTGTTTTTAGTACAAGATAATACACATTGTCTTCTACCTCCCAGTTTGTTGGATCTGCTGAATACCTAGCTTATGGTAAGGATCCACTAACTTTAGCAATTCTCCTGGATTGCTGTCAATTCTCTACCACAAAAATTAGGTCGTTTGAGAATTTCTTGGGTTATACGTCTAGGGGCAGGATTGTTAGGGTATATTTGAGCATTGTTCCATGAATTTTGTTACACTACAGAACAATTCTCAACGTTGTTCAAATTTAGCATATTTTATAAATACAAGTTACAGAATTTGTAAATCAATTAACTTTACCATCTTATAGGCACAAATGTAACTAATATGATATATAATTCACACCTGGAAGCAGATTTTTCACCAATAATTCTAAGCTTAGGCCATTGGTCTCAGGCATTATTTTGTGTTGTAAGAAAATCAGTTAATGAGTAAAACGAAATTCACTTCATTCAATGACATTTTTCACCAATAAAAGGAATATTAAAGCTGTGTGTGGTGGGCACGTGCCTGTATCCTAGCAACTTGGGAGGCAGAGGCAGGTGGATCTCTGTGAGTTCAAGACCAGCCTGGTCTACATGGGAAAGTTCCAGGACAGCTGGAGCTACAGGGAGACCCTGTTTAAAAAAACAAACACACACACACACACACAAAAAAAAACACAAACAAAAAGGAATGAGTTATTGATACATGATAAAACCTGGATGTATCTCAAAATAGAGCTAAATATAAGAACTCAGAAGAAACAGCATATGTTAAAATCCCATTTGTGTGAACTCTCCAGAATTGGCAAATCTCTATAGATAGAAAGTGGATGAGCAATTCCTTCAGGTGGGGAATGAGAGTGTATGAAGGGAGGTTGTTTCTTTTGGATGACGAAATTGTTCAGAAAGAGATTGTGGCAGTGGTTGCACAACTATAAATGTATGAGAAACCACTGGATTTTGCATGCACCTTTTAAACTGGTGCAGTCTTAAGGCATAGAAAAATGTATCTTTGCCCGGCAATGGTGGTGCATGCTTTTAATCCCAGCACTTGGGAGGCAGAGGCAGGGGATCTCGTAGTTCAGGCCAGCCTGGTCTCGAGACAAATCTGGGGCAACCAGGGAACCCTGTTTCATGAAAAGAAAAGAAAGAAAGAAAGAGAAAGGGTAGCTTATAAAGCCGTTCAAAAGCAAACCAAACAGAATCTTAATTAGATCATTTTCCAAGGAGGCTAGGCATGAATTGAAGACTGACCCTTTAGTTTAGGGGAAGATTTTCTACTTTCGTGGTAACTAGAAGGGGGAAAACCTTGTGAACATATTTGTTTCCAAGCTCTCTCCACCTGTGTTTGGAGAAAAATGCATGCAAGTTCTTTCAGCTAACAATCTTGGCCATTTACTCCTGGTCCCTGACCCTCTGTTTACAAATACCTTTTGGATATTTCTACTTGTATAGCCCTCTCTAGTTTGCTTCCCAAATATCCAGTTTCAGTTGTACCCTTGTTTTTGTATCTTACTGATTAGAAAACATGGATGTCTTTTAGATTTTTTTTTCAACTTACTGGAAATGGTAGGAATGGTGCATCTGTGCCAGTAAATGATGATTGTTTAAAATCAGAAAAGAGATGTCCTCTTTCAAAAGAATGTGAATAGCTAGTAAAATAATATTTGTGAGTAAAAGAGACGATATTTTGTTTCTCAACAAATCTTAGGACAGATATAGTCACCATTGATGGTTTTAGGAAAATCAGTTCTTATTGTTTCCTTTGGTCTACATGTATCTTCCAGGGTCACCATAACATTCATGTTTGTCATACTGAACTACAGCAGGTTTTTAGTAACATATCAAATTCCATGATAACCGAGGGTGCTCGAGTGACCTGAATGCATCAGGTTGAGATGGGTCAGCTTAGGAGTGGAGCTGTGAAGAGAAAGCCATCACACACACTTCATCAACACTGTGGAATGAGGGACCAATGCATTTACTGAGCAGTAGCTGTCCAGTGAGCACATAAACTAATTGGTGGATGAACATGCCCCAGGAGCAATGATTTTAAGGTCATAGCAGGCTCAGTGAATAATGCTGACTTACACTGCATCTCGATGATAGTTGATCTTACCAATGAGCAGTTTAGAGGCATTCAAGCCTGAACTCTCTTCCCTTGCCTTGAATGGCATGTCAGTGGTCACTGTTTTTTTGACATCTTTTATGGTTTGTCGATCAGCTCTAAATCTTAGGTTGGGCTTCACAGAACTCAGGAAAGAAAAGAGAGAAGCATTTATTTTCAGTCATTGAGTTTTGAAGATCTTAGTGTTAATTATGCCAAACACTGTTTGTTCATCAACAAATAAAAATGTTTAAAAAAGGGGTAGGCCAAGCATTCCAAACAGGCTTAAATAAACTTTAGGGTGATGAAGAATGCCCTTTGTCTATGTTAACATTTTTAGGTACACTGTCGCCCATGCATTTTAATGCATTATTTCAAAAGGATATTCAAATTAAAAGCTCATTTCATTTTTGGAGAAGTATTAAAAGGCTTACTTTTAATTAACACATGCTTTATTATCAGTTGAATTAAGAGGAATAAAAAGTGAAATTCATTATTTCTGTGTGAAGTCCTGGGAAATTTTGGCTGTAAAAAATATTTCAATATAACAAAATCGCAAATGTATAAATCTTAATAACACTTCAAAATTATTTAAATAATATTGGACTTTGAAATTTGAGGATTTCTCTCACTTAAGTCTTTCATTTATCAATAAATTATTTGAGCATTAAAAATGAGCTTTGCCTATTGTCTTCCAACTCCCTGTGCTCTCTGACCTGTAGAAGGTTTGCAGGAAATACCCAATCAAAGGATTGGAGGAAAAGTATTGAACATTCTTTGCAAGTGCTTATCTGAAAAAGGAAAGTTAAAGAGGCCAAGCTGGCATCTTGTTTGTGAAGCAATGGTCAGAACATTTCTTATATAAATAAATAAATGAAATGAGAAAGGATATAAACTCCTTGGCTAGACTCTTAATTGTATAATACTTTTTTACTGTATGAAAGAATGCATTCAGTTCCAGAGAGAGTAACATGGTGATATTCTTTTGAGGTTGAGGTACAGATCTGAAATAGAACAGTCATTTTTCCAAATGTATATGGATTATACTAGACACAGTGGTGAATAGAATAGTTGTGCATCTGATAACATGGTGACTAGAAAATCATTACCTAATTCTCACAACTGTAAAACAAAACTAAGTGATTTGTTGTCTTGAAGGTCTATCCTTCCCACATGGCTGATAAATATGTTCTACGTTTACTGTCATAACCTTGCCTTTCAAATTAAGATATAAAATCACTCAGAATCTAATATAGAATTAATTTAGATTCAATTGTCTCTGTTAAGACAAGAGGTATCATAGTTTTTAAATGGAAATGATCATTTAAAAGAATCTGGCTGCAATCAAAAGCTTAACTATTATCATTATAAGTTCATTATTAGGTAAAGCATTATCTTCTTTGAACTATTCTTTATTTCATTTGTTTTATGAAATGTTTTCTTTATGATATATATATAAAATTTCGATTAGAGGATAGATCTGTGATAAAACAAGCATGGTAAAATGTTAATGATAGAATCAAAGTCCTGGATATATGTGGGTCTTCTCTATAAAACTCAGATTGTTATATATTTGTATGGGTCTTCTCTATAAAACTCAGATTGTTATATATTTGAACAAAAATCCCTATTTGTTTTTTGAAAACACAAAGTTGATATTTGGAAAATTTCTTTTACTTATATAAGCCTAGTATAAATTTAGAATATATTTGTTGATAGAAATATATAATTTAAAACCAATAGTAGAAAGACAAAACAAATTTTAATTAAATTTATATTCTGTTTTCCTTCCATATTTGGTTGATTATTCCAAAAGAGGTTTAACAATTTGAAGAAGAAAATAGCCCAAACACTCAGGCAGTTACTAAAGTCAGACTTTAAAAACAACTCATTTTCTATTTTCTTGAAGTGGCTGTGATAAAGTGTCTGAAGAGTTATAGGAATAAAATGTATATGAAGACCTGAGCTCATTTCATACAGAGTATATTTTCTTACCAGTCATTCTTAGTGTGCTGTGGAGTGTGATAGATGTTAATAAGGAATGCTTATTAACCTTGGGCATAATGCTAATGGTCTTAACAGAAAGGTTTTTTTTGTTCTTAAGTAGAGACATCAGCTACCTCTTTCAGGTGCTTTTCTTATTATGTTCACTCTGATCATTGCCATAAATGCACCTGATATATTGTTGACTCATAGAGACGATGCCCACCCCTCATTTTTGTGACACAGTTTAAACTAATACGAAATTCAGCATTACCAGAGTTCCTACCCTGAAACATTTCTTGGTGAGTTTGACTTGTGTTTTAGTCTGAGTTGGGGCTGATTTATATTTCACAGGGTGGGGACACTGGGCTCTTGTAGATATTATAGTAATCGTTATACCTTGCGCGATTCAGGTAGGGAAGTAGGATATATTTTAATAGTAATAATGTTTAAACCGAGAACACTAGTGTCCCCGCAGAGTCTGGGAAAAGAAAAGGAGGAAAAACATATAACAAACCAAAAAACATCACAACCGCGCAGCATTAAAAGCTAGATCATCTGTAGATTCACACATCTCTGGAAGGCCAAGCACACGGGCGCAGCACTGGGAAAAGGCATGCCACAGGTCATCGTTGCTCACAATCTCCCATGCTAAATTATAAGGTGAGTACAGTAAGGAGTTAAAGAGCCAACTGGCAAATTATCTTAACTACAAAGGCTATATGCTTCTGGAATGAACTTTCAGTGCAACTTATGTGAACTCATGAATACAACAGTGCTTGCTCACATATTGGGAATATTATTTAATTTGGTGTGCTCTGTATTGTAACTCAATGATCTGTTTTGAAAAAGAAGTATGACTATAGGAAGGAAACACCCATGCATGCTCAAAAACATACATATATGCATGTTTTGTTATACTATATATGTATAGTATATATATAATGAGTTTGTGTTTTCTTTCATTAGGCTTACAGTGGTCATAAACTGGAAAATAGTTATGACTTTAAGTAAACAAAATAGGTTTACATTATTTGAAGTTAACCATCCCATTTAAAATTAGCCCAGGGCTTGTAAAGAATGCCAGTAATCTAACAAAATAATGCACATTGCCCAATTGCTTCTGTCTATGATACAGGTTCATTGCTGTAGTGCCTTGACAGCCCATTACAGAATGTAATGAACAGCTATTTTTAAACATAAGAAATTCAAGTTGACAGCTTGGCAATGAAATTCAGCTAGTGGGATAATTTTTGTCATCTTTAGTATAGAGAATGGATTCATTTTGGTTTAAGGAGATGTGTATCCGGTAGTTTATAGGGAAAACATTTTATTAAAAGAAAATTTTGCCTGTTTTGAGGGGCAGGTGTTACTGGTAAAATGTGGAATTTCCTTTTAAATACATATTTTAATAAGTCACTGAAACATCATCTCTAAAACCTAGGTTTTAAGTGTAATTTTTTCATTTTCTTTTCTTGCTGTAGGCAGGCTAATCTAATAAAAGAGATATAAGAGTAGATTAACTCTCAGAGCTCAGTTTAATACCACTTTAGTCTTCAGTAGTGTAAAATGAGTTAGGTTTTTAAAAATAAGATAATGTTTGGAAATGGACATAAAAGTTGAGGCAGTATTGTCTTAATGAAGGTACAAATTAGAATTGTATTCAGAGAAGAAAGTACCTGTCTGACTCTGTTAGAAAAATTCTTGTTTCAGGAATAAAGAATATAAAATCTGAATTTTACAACTTTGAGAAAAAAATTGGAAAAACATGTTCCATATTTATTAATGAAAATAAGTCATAGTATAAATATTAAGTTCAGAGTGAATTATTACTTTCTATTTAATTTGAAATGTAAACCGGGCGCGTGGTCGGCACCTTTAATCCCAGCACTCAGGAGGTAGAGGTGGGCGGATCCTGTGAGTTTCAAGGCTAGCCTGGTCTACAAGTGAGCTCCAACAGCTGGTACTAAAAGGGAGACCCTGCTCAAAAATACAAAAAAAAAAAAAAAAAAAAAAAAAAGGAAAAAAACTAAAAAAGAATGTCTAAGAACTGTAATTGCTGGTTTTCTAAGTTGGTTAGTTTGCTAGGGCTTTTTTTTTTTTTTTTTGTCTTTTTGGAGCAGGGTTTCCTTTAGTCCAGCTTGGCCTGGAGCTCACCCAGGCTGGTCTTGAACTCACAGGGATCTGCCTGCCTCTGCCTCCCAAGTGCTGGGATTAAAGGCATGTGCCACCATGCCTGCCAGTTGCTAGGGCTTTTAAGAGAAATTTTAGGTCCATCGTTGAGGATTCTGCTCAATGAGGTTTGAAAAATTGTTAATATAATTACTCATTGAAATCTGGGCAAGTGTTTAGGAAAATTGAGTACTTTTGATATTTTACTAAATTTCCAATCATGTTTCTGACTCAACCAATAAAAGAAACTAAGACTTTTTTTTTTTTTTTTTTTTTGCCAAAATTTTTTATTAGTTTGTTTTGAGACAGGTCTCACTATGTAGCACTATGGCCTGGAATTCCTATATAGATAGGCTGGCCTAGTTCACTTTAAAGGCTCATGCTCTGCTCTCTGCCTCCTGAGTGTTGGATTAAAGGTGTGAGCCAACACTCCCCCAGCTAGTATGGTTTTTTTTTTTTTTTTTTTTTTTTTTTTTTGGTCTTTTTGAGACAGGGTCTCCTTGTAGCCCCAGCTGTCCTAGAATTCGCTCTGTGGACCAGGCTAGCCTTGAACTCACAAAGATCTGCCTGCCTCTGCCTCCCAAGTGCTAGGATTAAAGGAGTGGGCCACCACACCAGGTGCTAGTATGTATTTTTAAACTGACATACAGTAATTGTACATATTTATGTGGTTACAGTGTGACATTTCTGTGGGTACATATCAGTCGGATATATATTTCTTTGTTTTGGGGACATTCAAGGTCCTATTAGCTATTTTGCAATAGTCAGTTCTCATCCATCATATTATTCTATTGTGCTGTAGAAGATTTGAAGTTATTCCTCCTATCCAACTGCAGTGGTGGAAATTAAAAAATTATCAGTCATTTCTTCATCCAAATACATTGTCAGAAACATTTGCCCATGACTTTTCCTCACTGCCTTTCTTCCAGGGTACCTTCTCTGAGTGCCCCAAAGGGCTGGCCAGTGGAGTGACAGCTGTGCTAAGTAGCTATGGTTTAAAGTAAGATAGTAGAGGAAGTCATCTTTAATAGACAGTAGACATTTCTTTTTTTTTTTTGACTTTTGGAGACAGGGTCTCCCTGTAGCCCCAGCTGTCCTGGAACTCACTCTGTAGACCAGGCTGGCCTTGAACTCACAAAGATTTGCTGGCCTCTGCCTCCCAAGTGCTAGGATTAAAGGCGTGTGCCACCACGCCCTGCCGACAGTAGACATTTCTGCTCCTGATCTATTTCTATATTTTACTTGTCTCTTGGAAGACATAATGGCCCCAAACATAATGTAGCAATGAGGCTGTATACAAGTCAAGCGTTTTTGGAGAGGCTGTCATGTTAGGTCAGTACTGTACTCTTTAGAATTGTATTTTATCACTGAATCAAAAGAATTTCTTGACTGGAAAGAATTGTGCCTCTATAAAGATTTTATTTAAACCTAGAGAGGATATTGTTCATCTGACTCAGTCTAGTGTATTTCTGGTAATAGTACTGTGAGTCTGTAGCCTGAACTCAGAGTTCTTGATTTTGTTGTGCTGTGACCCTCTTGAATCTTGGTTTACCCACCAATAGAAGACCTTGTCTGAGGCAGAAGGGCATCACCACATCCTCTTGCTCCTCCATGCATTGTGGAATGCTAGGCTGAGTGCTTGAAGGTTCTTTTCACTTTTTTGAACTCTGAAAAGTTTGAGAATGAACTCATAGTATTCCTTTAATAAGATAACGTTCAACATTAGTTACTCATATAGAGAGAAACACTGGCAGAGTAAAGCAGGACCAGTGGTGCAAGGCCATGTTGAGGCATGTATTTTTATTTATTATTACATTTTTCTTTGTCTTTTTGAGACAGGGTTTCCCTATAGATCCAGCTGGCCTGGAACTCACTCTGTAGACCAGGCTGTCCTTGAACTCACAGAGATCTGCCTGCCTCTGCCTCCTGAATGCTGGGATTAAAGGCATGCACCACCATGCCTGGGTTAAAGACTGTTCTTAGTCACCATGTGGGTGATGGGAATTGAACCCTGGTCCTCTGCAAGAGCAGTCGGTGCTCTTAACTGCTGAGGCATCTCTCCAGCCTGAGGCATGTATTTTTAGGATGCATAGTTCTGAAGGTGAGCAAGATGAAGGGAGTTGATGAGTGTAGTGGGTGCACTCTGTGTTTTAAGGTGTGCAAACTGTGTTTTAAGGTTTGAATAACGCAGAAATAGAAGAAGAAATTGTGTTTCCATGGTGCATTCTAGAAGGTCAAGGAAAATGTGATATGGAAATGCTTTGTGAGATACTCAGAAGGTTTCCAACATAATTGTCATCCCTGGCAGGTGGAATAATTTAATTCAACATGATGAAAACTGAACCAACAAACAAGTAAAGAAAAAAACCACACTTGTAGTTTGGTGTGGATGTGCATTCCTTTAATCCTAGCACTCAGGAGGCAGAGCCAGGTGGATCTCTGTGTGTTAAAGGGCAGCCTGGTCTACATAGTGAGTTCCAGGCCAGCTAGGGCTACAGGGAGAACAAACAAACACAACAAACAAACAAACCACTAAACCACTTGTTGAAAATTTCTTAAACCAGTATCTCACAAGCTTATCTTATATGATAGTTAAGTACCGTGGTGTTTGGAGCCTAATTGCTTGTGCTTGAGCCTTATCACTTACTAGATGATGATGATGATGATGATGATGATTTGATTATTATTATTATTATTTTGAGACAGGTTTTTGACACTGTGTGTCCCTGATTGGCCTGGAACTCACTATGTAGACCAGGCTGGCCTCCATCTCAAAGAGATCCACTTGTCTCTGCTTCCCTAGCATTAAAGGCATGTGCCACTATGCCCAGCAATGCCCATCTTTTTACCTGGGTGTTGGGGGTGGAACTAAGTCTTTATGCTCAGGTAATAAGTACTTTACCAACTTCTCAGTTCCTGGTTTTTAAAATAATATTTTATATAGTCTTTGAAATATCCTGACTATAATACTAAAACAATGATAAAATCTATAAATTGTAAAAATGGGTTATCAGTTGATATTTACTGTCTTTGCTATAGATTGAGATCTTTCTTGCTTTTTTTCAGTATTCTTAGCCTCTATTTCTTAAATTTATTACATATATACATTCTTCAAAGAAAAGAAGCAAAAACTGTAGAATGAAAAAAAATGAACTAAAACCTAATTTACCTTCTCTGCGTGTCATCTCTCTCTCCCTGAGGAGGAAGCAGTTGGGGGGTAATGAAAGACACCGCTGATGCCTCCCTTTCTCTCTCTCTTTCTTTCTTTCTTTTCTTTCTTTCTTTCTTTCTTTCTTTCTTTCTTTCTTTCTTTCTTTCTTTCTTTCTTTCTTTCTTTCTTTCTTTCTTTCTTTCTTCCTTTCCTTCCTTCCTTCCTTCCTTCCTTCCTTCCTTCCTTCCTTCCTTCCTTCCTTCCTTCCTTCTTTACCTTTTTTCTTTTTTTAACATTTTATTTATTATTCATCCCAGCTGAGAGGTTCTCAGGAGGCAAGTCAGGCACTAGCTAAAGGCCACAAAGACTACAAAATCCTCATGGTGGTCTTGAAACCCAGATCAATCTGGAACATGTTTCTCTTTACATCCTTGTTGGCTGGTTACTCCAGGCTGCCAAGGGAATTGGGATTCAGAGAGTTTCCAGAGAGACTGGTTGGCCTTCAGCAGGCTGTGGAAGGACTAAGTCATCTCAGCTTTGTAACATCTAGAGCACACCTTTCTATGGGAAGTGCAATGGTCTGTTTTCAGGGAGCTGTGCTGTTCAGTCTCATTGTGCTGTTCAAATTGAAAACAGGATTTAGAAAGAAGGATTTTTTTGTCTTTTTTAAAATTTAATTTATTTTTGTATGTGTATGAGTGTACTGTCTGCATGTAGGTTTGTGCACCCGTGTCGTGCAATGCTGCAGAGGTCAGAAGAGGGTCTCAGATTCCCCTGGAACTGGAGTTCTCCTGGAATTGGAGTTACAGAGGGTTCTCAGCCACTATGTGGGTGCTGGGGATCGAACCCGGGTCCTCTGCAAGAGCAGTCGGTGCTCTTAACTGCTAGCTATCTCTCCAGCCCCAGAAAGAAGTTTTTATATAATCAGTCATCACTTAAGGACATAAGTGTTAGAATCATTTTTCAACTAACAATCAGCTTCTGTGTAGAACTTTAACAGTTTACAAAAATTAACTTTCTATTCTCTCTGTGAAGGAGATGAGAAAATGGATGAAAGGCAATTAAAGATGAATGCTTTTAAAGTAATATTGGTAAATCAATTTATTTTAATTTTTTGCTAGGGCTTGGGTATAGTGCAGTGAGAGAGGGTTTGGTTCATGTGTGTGAAGTTCTATGAAGTTTTGGGTTCAATTCCTAGCCCTCTGCCAAAAAAAGTGTTTCATTTCTTCTCCCCAGTTGGAAATGAAGTAACAATGAGGTTTTAAAAGTGCAATGAAGTCACCAGGCATGGTGGCACATGCCTTTAATCTCAGCACTTGGGAGGCAGAGGCAGGCCGATCTCTGTGAGTTCAAGGACAGCCTGGTCTACATAGCGAGCTCCAGGCCAGCTGGGACTAAAGGGAGACCCTGTCTCAAAAAGACCAAAAATAAATAAATAAAAGTGCAGTGAGGTGCACGCCTTTAATCCTAGCACTTGGGAGGCAGAGGCAGGTGGATCTCTGTCAGTTCAAAGCGAGCCTCTTCTACATAGTGAGTTCCAAGACAGCTGGGGCTCCCAGGAGACCCTGTCTCAAAAAAAGACACCCCCCCAAAAAAAAAGTGCAATGATGGCAATCAAGGGCAAGTCTAGTTAGGATACAAATTCTCTTAGGTTGGACCTTAATTTACCCAATAGAAAAATAAAATGGGCAAAATGGCACATCCTGAATTTTAAGTGACAAATAGACAAATTGAAACCTCAGCACCAACTTTTTGAGCATTAGTTACTTGGTGGTATCTGTTTGCTGTTCATTTTGTGTGGGCCTTAGATTCCAAGTGAAGAAGAAAACAAAAAACCAAAAACCAGAAAACAACCCAAAGAACTTGCATACTTAAGGTTTTGGACTAGTGCTCTTTTCACATTTCCTCAGAATTATAGCTGTAAACACTATGTAAATTCATAAAAAATAGTTTTGAGCCTAGCCTTAGAATTTCAATAGTTATTGTATATTCAAAACAGCTACAGAAGCACTTTATTTTCATTTTAAAGATTTACAATTAAAGTGATTTAGGTATACCTCAAATGCTTGATTATATACAAACCCATTACAGGGTTTATGCACACATTAAATCCTTTCTTATTATGGGGTTTTGTGCACATTAAATGCCTGGTTGTTATAGATTGTTGTTTTTCTTGTTACCATTAAATGTAACATTTTCCTAGGTGATGAAATGTATTATTATTGGGAACATTTATTTTAGTGTGTGTTCTGTATTTTAAAAGAGAAAGGTATTTAAGCAGCAAAGACGTAGCTGTTATGAAATTTATTTTTATAAATAGCTTTCAGCAAAAATCAGAGCAGTGCTTTAAAATTACAGTTAAAAAAATCATTTAATCATCACACTTCTTGTTGGCTAATAGGGTGGTAAGTGATTTTTTTTTTCTCTTGTAGTAGCTATTCTTGATATGCCCAGTAAGTGGATCTGAGAATACTAGTATATTTTATGTTAGCAAGCCTTGATAGCAAAGTGCTGAAAGTTCAGGGAGCATTTGTCTCCTTTCTCACAATTCATTTAAGTACTAGTCTTGCTGGAGCTGTAACTGGGGCAGACAACCATACAAATGACTTGAGATAAAATGAAAATAATGGACTGAGCTGGGTGCTGGGGATGGTAGTTATGCCGAACGCACATCAATAAGCTTGAGTGTGATTCTATGTTAATGCAAGCCTGATGGATCAGCTTTCTCTTTTAGCCTGGAGGACCATTAAGCTCTGGAAGCTGGGTCAAACTGATAGAGTCTGCAAATACAGCTCAACGTCTAGCAGCTGAAGTTAACTGGCTGCGGTTTGCAATGTGCAGAAACTAACATTGCTCACAGTTCTCCATGATCAGGACACAGATCAGGAAGAAGATAATAGATTCTGCTTTAATTTACATAATCAAAGTGTCTTATTTTCCACCTATAGATAACATAAGTGGGGAAGGAAAACTGCTGTGACTACTTCCATTATGTTGTTAATCTTGACTCACAGCAAATAATTTCCATAAAAATGTAAATAACTTGTTTGAAAAGAAAAGAGTATAATTGAAAGATTTTTCTGTGTTATCTCTTTGGAATTAAATTGTAGACACAGTAATACAGGTCAGGTAATAAGGGCCTTTAGGGATATGAAATGAAACAAAGTACTTTTTAAGTATGAATGTTTTTGGTGATTTGATTCAAAGACAAAACTTTGCTGTGCTAAGCCAGATTTCTTTTAATGTGTGAGTTTTTAAAAAGATGTAAATTAATACTATGACAAAAATGACAGAAAACTTGATTATTTTTCTCTCGAAGCAGAGAAATTAAAATAATTTAGTTCATAACAAAATTAAAATGCACAGCACAAGAATGGAAGCAATCCAGGAACAGTATTTATATCTCCACAGAGCACAAATACAAAGGCCTCTGGCATCTCAGAATGGAGTGTGTCCCCTCACCCCACTCTTTCCTGTTAGTCCTCCCCTTTGTATTTAAATATCAAAGCTATGGTTGATGGTCCTGTTTTGAGTGAGTACTCCCATATATAATTTTCAAAGTGCTAAACTTTAAAAAATTATTTTAATGTTTTATGTGTATGAATGTATTGCCTGTATGTATGTAGGTGAACCCGTGCTTGCAGAGCTTAGAAGAGGGTGCTGGAGCCCCTGGAACTGGAGTTATGAACAGTTTTAGCTGCCACGTGGGTGCTGGGAACTGAACCTAGGTCCTCTGCAAGAGCAGTGCTCTGAAGGGCCAAGCTATCTCTCCAGCCCCCAAGGTGCTAAACTTTTAACCTGAGAATGTTGGATTTGTAAGCTTATCAAAACCAGTTCAGATGATATTAAGTTCATATTTTTGTGTCTTTCTAGGCATTCATTTAAAGAAACTTCTCTTGAGTACTCTTATTTCAAGCACTCTCTTGGGCATAGGTGATGGGGTTGTTCTCCAGAACTTCCTTATTTCCTCTTGTATAAAGGAGATGATAAATACAAGTATAAGTCTCCACAGTGATTGATCAGACAGACTTAAGGATAACCTTCTTTAATTGAAAGCCTATTTTGACTACATTTCTACCTAATAAGACTCAGATTTCAAACAGACTGTTTTTCAACCACAAATTTCCAGATTGTCTGAAAAATGGCTGACTGTGCTGGGTATGGTGGACTTTGAGGCAGGACCTTGAGGCAAGGGTTTGAGATCAGCTTCTGCTACATAACAATATTTTGTGTAAAGAAAAAAGAAAGGCTAATTGTTTTAAAAAATATTTTATTGGGGCTGGAGAGCTAGCCTAACGGTTAAGAGCGCCGACTGCTCTTGCAGAGGACCCGGGTTCGATCCCCAGCACCCACATGGTGGCTGAGAACCTTCTGTAACTCCAATTCCAGAACTCCAGTTCCAGGGGAATCTGAGACCCTCTTCTGACCTCTGCAGCATTGCACGACACGGGTGCACAAACCTACATGCAGACAGTACGTTCATACACATAGAAAATAAATAAATAAAAAATTTTTTAAAATTAAAAAAATATTTTATTATTTTTTTTATTTGTGTGTATGAGTGTATTGCCTACATGTATGTAAATGCACCCATGTTGTGTAATGCCCGAAGAGGGTGTCAGATCCCCTGGAACTGGAGTTATGGATGGTTGTTTGCTAGTTGCCATGTGGATGCTGGGAATCAAACCTGGGTCCTCTGCAAGAGCAATCAGTGCTTTTAACTGCTGAGCCATCTCTCCAGTCACAAGAAAGGCTAATTGTAAAGAAAGAAAGTAACTTGCGTGTGTGTGTGTGTGTGTGTGTGTGTGTGTGTATGCGTGTGTATGGTACGTGGTGTGTGTATGTGAGTGGGTGGCGTGTGTGTATGTGAGTGGGTGGTGCACGCCCCTGTGCTTTTCCTTATGGAGGCCAGCACTGTCTTCCTCTATTAGCCTCCGCTTTATTGCCCTGAGGCAAGGTCAGCACTGACCCTGAAGCACACTGTTTTGGCCAGGCTGGCTAGCTGACAAGCACCTGTGATCTGCTGGGGTTTCAGGCAAGCACAGCCATGCCTGGCTTTTTTATGTGGGTGCTGGAGATTTGAACCCAGGTCTTCATGTTTTCAGAGAAAATACTCTCACTGAGCTGTTTCCCCAGTGTTATAATTTTTGTTGAAGAAAAGTTAAGTGTTTTGGGGTATATTGTTGGAATCTGTACTGACATTTCCATGAGAATTTTATAGAGATTCTATGCATATGGATTTCTGAATTTGTGATGCATGTTCGCATTCTTCTAACCCCATATGTAGTTGAATAACTGAACGTGGGGGTCATGAAAAACTTGGTAGCAGTAACAAGTTTCTGAACACACAGCTAACAAAAATTAATCAGAGAATTTTTCATTTAGTAGCCTCTTTAGAAAACCTACAGAATGATGGGATTGGAGAGATGGCTCAGCGGTTAAGAGCACTGGGTGCTCTTGTAGAGGACCTGGGTTCAATTGCCAGCCCATATGGTGGCTAACAACCATCCCTAACTCTAGTTTCAGGGAATCCGATGCTTTCTCTTCTGACTTCCGTGGGCATTGCATGGCACGGTGCACTTACATATATTCAGGCATAACACTCATACACATAAAATTTTAAAAAAATCTACAGGATGTATCATTATTCCCAGGTGAGAAAAGTGAGGCAAATGATTTTCAGAGTGAGACTGCTTGTAATGAGTGACATAGGATGGAAACTCTGCTGTTTGGCTCCAGGGCTAGTTTTTTAATCACTTTCTGGCAGCATGAAGAAACTTGTGTAGCTAAAAATGTGTTACTACTTGAAGATGCAAGTGCTGGGAGGGCGCAGAATGCATCTGTCTTGTTCACATCTGTCTGTGCATCTAACACTGACCCAGAACTATAGACGGTGCCAAGTAAGTAACTGTTGAATGAGTATAAATGAGTATTATTTATGCTAATCCAGAGTTATGTGGCCTAACGATTCTTTTCAAAGTTTATTCCTTTGCTTTGCCTGGCACACTAAATTAGTATTGCCTTCTGTGGAGAACTCAGCACCAAATAGTATAGTCCTATTAAGAAGGATGGGGTAAGAGTGGGTCTACCTTCGTTCCATTGCCTATCTACACTACGAAGTGGAATTTCTCAGTGGATCACAGCAGAATGGGCTCCTACTGTGTTTTTGCATAATACTTGCTACCCATGTGTCTTGAAAGAGTTCCTTCACTTCCAAATGGTGAGCATTCTTTTACAAATATCACTAGTAGGTAGAATGCAACATGGTTCCTCAAATATTTGGGGAAGTATAGAGTCCAACTTAAACTGTGAGTCATGGGCCCATATGGAGTTGAATAACTGAACAGGGAATCATGAAAAACTTGGTAACGGTAACAGTGAACAAAAATTAATTCAAAATCAAATGCATGATGAACCCAAGCTATTTCCAGCAGTGCTTGCCTGTGTTGCATCCTGTGACTTCACTACAGCCTTCGTTCTGAACATACGGTGTGCTCACTTTGTACTACATGTACTGTCATGGAACATGACACCTACAGATGCTGTCAGAAACTCCTTAGACCAGACTTGAGACTAGTGTGTTAGGAACCACCATGTTTTCACACTATACATACAAAGGCTTTCTGCTCTTATAGAAGTATAATGGTTTTATATGTGTTCCTTGGCATGTAATATATAATTGGTATGTTTTTGCATTGCATTGTATTTGAATGCTTAATCTTAAAAATTGCTGTTTGAGTTGTTGATTTGAGTTTTATAAAATATTATTAAATAAATTTGGGCTTGAGATTAGGACAGAATTTCCCACAACTGCTGACCGGGCCCTGAGCACACTTGCCATTTTTGTGCAATGTATTTCTACAAAGCTGCATTCTTGGCACTGTTTGTGCTCAAAATAAACTTATGATTCTTTATTAGTAGATGTTTGATTTGCATACCTATTTTATATGTCTAAAGATTGCATAGAAATATCTTTAAAAACTCTAGGCCTGGCTGCACATCCCTATAACTACAGCATTGGGGGTCAAGGGGGCACAGGCAGGCAGAAAGCCCAACTCGCTGCTCAGGGAGCTCATCTGAAACAGCAAGGCTTTGGTTCAGTGAGAGACCCTGCCTCTAGGCACTGACGTAAAGAATGAGAGAGAAGGTTGCTGGACATCCTCCTCTTATCTCTGCATATGTGTACAAGGGTTCAGGCACCTGCATACTTGAATGTAACACACACACAGACACATGTATGTGTACATACACACACACAGAATTTCTTTGGCTAAAAAGGCTTTGAGTGGAAAAAGTTTAAGAAGCCCTAGTACTCCAGTTCCAGGGGAATCCGAGATCTTCTTCTGACCTCCGCGGCATTGCACGACACGGGTGCACAGACCTGCATGCAGACAGTACATTCATACACATACAAAAGATAAATAATAATAATAAAAAAAAATTAAAAAAAAAAAGCCCTAGTGTGGAGTAGCAGAAGTGAGCATATTTTTACTTCCAGTGATGTGTCCTTTCTGACTGTATCCTTGGAGAAGATAGTAACAATGTCTTATAAGTATCAAGTTGATATTAAATGATTGAATTAGTGGAGGAGAATATTTCTCATATTCTAGGATTTGTTCTTAGAAGATAATTTTTCTGGGCCTCTGAGATGGCTCAGTGGGTAAAGGAAGTTGCTGCCAAGTCTAATGGCCCTGAGTTTGATCCTAAGGACCCATATCATAGTTTTGATTTCCTTTTGCACACAGTGGCACATGCTCCCTCCCCCAAATAAAATGTAATAAGACAATTATTTTACAAAACATAATTTTCTATATAAAATGCATATACAAACTCATTTGGAAACTTTGAGCAATCAAAAAATAAAAATAAAAATGACTTTGATCATGTTCTTAATAATTTATAATTATAAAATTCTTATTAATATTTTGATATTCTTTTTCAGTGAACAATATGGCTTGGGATTTAAATTTGTTTAATTTTACATCATGCATATGAGTGTTTTGCCTGCATGCATGTAAGTATACCTGTGCATGAGTGCCCAAAGAAGTCAGAAGAGGGTGTTGGATCCTCTGAAACTGGAGTTACAGACAGTTGTTAGCCATCATGTGAGTGCTAGGAGCATTCTTCAAGAGCAGCCAGTGTTCTTAACTGCTGGGCCATCTCTCCAGCTCTGACTTAGGGTTTTTTTATACCGATGAAAATTATATGATCATCGTTATAATCTATAGACTCAATATTATGTTGTATGGGTTTATCATTACTTAATTAGCCTCATACAGATTTAATTTCCTTTCTTTTTCTTTTGGTGTTACAAACTGCCATGAATATATATTCATATAGATATATGAATTGTTTCTTAGTCAAAATTTGTGTATCATATGTCATGTATAATTTGGTGTATTGCTTAAGACTGTAGAAAAACTTAGTAAAGCTGCTGAAGGAATACTTGCATGAAAGAGGTTCAATCTATCTCCTCTTTCCCTTTTTTTTTTGAGACAGGGTCTCCCTATAGGTCCAGCTGGCCTGGAACTCACAGAGATCTGCCAGCCTCTGCCTCCTGAGTGCTAGGATTAAAGGCATGTGCCACCACACACCTGGGTTAAAGACAGTTCTTAGCTGCCATGTGGGTGCTGGGACTTAAACCCAGGTCCTCTGCAAGAGCAGTCGGTGCTCTTAACCACTGAGCCATCTCTCCAGTCCTCTCCTCTTTCCTTTTAACATACACATTTATTTAATAATGATTTAACATATTTAACATAGTTACAGATTTATAGTATTAGCTAGGTCCTGAGAATACCAAAAAGTTATAGTTCCTAGCATGCAGAAGTCCCTGGTTGGTAGAGAGGGCCAGGAATGATAAGAAAGAAGACATTGAATTCTTGAAATTATGCAGGCCCAAAAATGTGTTCTGATAGCAAAACGGCAAGTCAGAGGTTCCATGCTGATGAAACTAAATATTCAAGTCAAGTTATAAAACATATTCATATGGCCAGGCATGGTGGCGCATGCCTTTAATCCTAGCACTCAGGAGGCAGAGGCAGGCAGATCTTTGTGAGTTCAAGGCCAGCCTGGTCTACAGAGTGAGTTCCAGGACAGCTGGGGCTACAGGGAGACCCTGTCTTGAAAAGACAAAAAAATAAAAATAAAAACAAAACAAAAAACATATTTATATAAATTTAACAGCATATGCTACATTGAAATATGCAGAATTCTGAATTTTGTTGGGATTCCCTTAATGAGCAAGGGTTAGACAGAAGAGAGGCAAGTGGGAGAGCAGCTGTCTAGTACTTGCTCTTCTTTTATAACATTTATTTATTTATTTAAGATTTTTTTGAGACAGGGTCTCCCTGTAGCCCCAGCTGTCATTTTATAATTTAAAAATATTTTATAGCTGGGCATGGTGGCACACGCCTTTAATCCCACTACCGGGGAGGCAGAGGCAGGTGGATCTCTGTGAGTTCAAGGCCAGGCTGTTCTATATAGTGAGTTCCAGGCCATCTGGGGCTAAGAGAGATCCTATCTCAAAAAGTAAAAAAAAAAAAAAAAAAAAAAAATTTATGTGTCTGAGTTTATCACCTTCATGTGTGTAAGTGCACCTGTGTTATGCAATGTCCTTGTAGGTCAGAAGAGGGACGAGGATATTGGACCCCTCAACTGGAGTTAGGGATGGTTGTCAGGGTGTTAGGAATCAAACCCCGGTCCCTCTGCAAGAGCAGTCAGTGCTCTTAACAGATGATCCATCTCTCTCGCTCCCTAGTAGTCACTCTTCTAATACAGTGTGTCTAAGTGGGTAGCTCTCCCGTGATCTTTCTTTCATTTGCTCCTGGATTTGGGGCAGAGGGGCAGAAGGAATGTTTCTATTGATGGAATGGTTGAATAATCCTAGCCATATGCTAGATTAAATGCTGTAACTTTTAATTATTTTGATGTGGTTTTTATGTTGTACAGGCTGGTATCTAACACCACCTGACCCTTCATCTTCGCTATCTCAAGTAGCTGACTATAGCTTTATAGGCACTGCACCCAGCTGCCCCAGCATGTTTTATAAGAGAGCATTATACTTGGTCTATTTTACTTCCCTAAATCTGCTTAAGATTTTAAAGTGTAGATTTAGATAAATTATGTATGCCCAGTATAAGTTATATAAAACAATTTCGATTTACTGTGAAAATAATATTCTAGACAATGAAGCATTTCCATTGATGTCCATTTGGTGGAAGTTTTTAGTAAGTACCTGCAGTTATAAAATGTAAAAACATGGGAGGCAGAGGCAGGCAGATCTTTGTGAGTTCAAGGCCAGCCTGGTCTATAGAGTGAGTTCCAGGACAACTGGAGACAGTTCCAAGACAGGGAGACCCTGTCTTGAAAAAACAAAAACAAAAGAAAAATGTAAAAACAATCCTTTATCCTCAGGAAGTTGACAGTTCAATGCAGAATAAGTTGAAACTCAAATAATAAAATGTAAAACAGTTTATGAATCAAAACCTCCAGCTTCTCAGGGAGGGTGCACTTTCCAGAATCGCTGATGTGGAGCCAAGTTTGGTTAGTGCTCAGGCGCTGCAGCTGGGCCTTTCTTACTGCATTTCAATAGCAAACTGGAACTGATTGCTCTACTGAGAGATTATCCCTGAGGCCCCATCTACACCCAATGGTATTATGGCATAGCTCATGTAATTTCTTATAGCACAAGGTAGGCAGAAAGGAAAGGGGTTTGTATTGGAACTCTGCTGACACAGACGTAGTAAATGATGATAAAAATAAACAAAATGATGTTTTTTTTTTTTTTTTTAATGTGTATGAGTATACTGTCTGCATGTGGGTAGGTGCACCCGTGTCCTGCAATGCTGCGGAGGTCGGAAGAGGGCGTCGGATTCCCCTGGAACTGGATGGAGTTAAAGACAATTCTTAGCTTCAAATCTGTAAAGCAGTGACTGCTTCTTTTCAGACTCAAATTCTGCAAACAACTGTCCTAGTGTCTTTCTTGACCACCCTCTCTGTGTTGGACCAAGTGCTTCTCCTCTGCATCCAAGCAGCATTGGCCAATATCTCTGTTAATCCACTACCACGGCTGTAGATGGATCAAAATGCTCGTATCAAAATGCTGGATTTCCCTGTGTGCTCCTCTACTCACCTGCTTCCCTCCTCTGAGCTCCTTAAGCAGATAACTTTTCCTTAGTCGGTGCCTAGGGAATTGCTGATTGTCCTCTCCCCATCCCTGCCCTGTACCCTTCCAGCTCCCCAGGAGCACTGCACCCTCACCTCTCCTCCCTGGCCTCCAAGCCTGCCCTCTGCTTTCCTGCCCTTCCCACTTCCTCATCGGCTCTTTCCCCCTCTGATGGTCTCCTTTCTTGTTTCATGCACGGGGCTTCTATTATTCTTGTGTCTAGCCAATCTTTCCCATATTGGGTGTCATAAACATTACTTTTTACTAACAGACTCGCCTGTCCCAGTAATGAAACCCAACTGCGTATTCTAATTTTAATACTTTAAAATTTAAAAAGAAAAAGAGAAAGCCTGAGATAGGATGATAGATGCACTTTAGAAATTTATAATTATTATCTCAACAAATTTGGTTTTAGTGTTTACAAAAAATAGTATAGTAGAGCTAACTGCAATCCTTGTATAGCACATGGCATCAGCTTAATACTTGCATGTTTTATATTACTGCACTCACTTCAATATTTAATATATTTTATTAGTATATCATTTAAATTTTAAAGTAAATGAAGGGTTAGCAAAAACAAAAGATAAACCTTACTAAATGATAGAACTTATTGTCTTGTGGAGAAGAAGATAGAATAGGCCTTATTTGAACAAGTTCAAGTTTTTACATATAGGTAAGAATAGACATTTTTAAAGGATCAGCCAGTGTACCCAAAGCAAGGCTTGCAACATTGTGTATATTATAGGAATAGCTCTCCTGAAGAAAGAGGACTGGCAGGTGTCATTATAAAAGGAAATTTCATCCAGAAAACTTTATGCATGATCTCACTGGATAATTGTTGAGGAATGTTCTGGAAGGGAGATGATCTCTGACTGTATCTTTAGAGAACCACCTGCTTCTTTACCTGTGTGTCCCTTCAAATCAAAGCTTAGGGTGACCCTCTGAAACCTTCCTTTTGTTTCTTATTATATGGTGGTAGATGAAATGTTATTATTTTTTTTATGTGAAACAAGACCAAACGACTATTTAAAAGGAAACAGTGAGGTTACCTTGCTTGATTTTTTTTTTTAAAGGCTTCTTCATAATATATTTAAGACATCTAAGATGCCTTTTGTTCTCAGGGTAGCACTGTAGTTCTTTGGTGCTTGAGTCGATATTGCAATTTAATACTGCACCTACAAAGAAAATTACAGTTTTTAAACTGTTTATTCTAAGTGCTTTCAAAATGAAGATACTACAAAAGTGGGAAAAGTATGTTGTTGAAAAAATGAAGTAGAAGATTATTAATTCTTTAAAGATCAAGAATATTGCAAATTCAAACGATCCCACTCATTATCAACATGGGGTCTCTCTACAGGTTTGCATATTATAATATGTTCTTAAAATGGGATACATAATGACTTTGTAGATCAACTATTTACATTTTCTAGCTGCCAAATCCCTTTCTTACTGTGAAATATGTTCTTTTTTTGTGTGGTAACATGAATGCATATCAAGACTAAATGAAATGCTAAATCATGTTACATTCAGGTTTTAATAGCACTTTATGTATTTTAAAGATGTTTGAGTAAGTTAATTTTGAAAAATAACTTATTTTGTAAAAAAGACTTAATATTATGTCTTCTGGATAGTGGTCCCTCAATGCTTTTTTTTTTAATTTCACATTTTATTTTTGTGTGTGTGCATGCCTCTGTGTGTGTGTGTGTGCACGTGTGTGTGTGTGTGTGTGTGTATGTGGGTGTGTGCATAACGTGAGACATATGTGGAATCAGAGGGTTATGTGAAGGGTTGGTTCTCTTCTACTATGTAGGTCCCAGGGATTGGCTTGGACATCAGGCTCGCGGGGAAACACCTCTACCCCTGAGCCATCTCACTGGCTCAGTGCTTTCTTTTAAATTAAATTATGTCCATAATTGCTTAATGGAAAGGGCTCTCAATTTGTAATCCATAGAACTTTGGACAAGTCATTTATTTTCCCTTTCCTTTAGTTACCTCATTTGTAAAATTCAGATAATATCTCATAGAGTGTGTAAAGGATTGACGCTTACAAATAGAAAGCACCTACCATGTGTCATAGGGTGAGTACTAGCTATATCTTGGCAATTATGTCCAAATGACTTACTATTAAGGCAATTAAAGAAAGGTTTGTACAGCCATATTAAAGATAGTCTGAACTGCCGGGTGTGGTGGCACATTCCTTTAATCCTAGCACTTGGGAGGCAGAGGCAGGCGGATCTTTGTGAGTTCAAGGCCAGCCTGATCTACAGAGTGAGTTCCAAGACAGCTGGGGCTACAGGGAGACCCTGTCTTGAAAAGACCAAAAATAAAAAAAAATTAAAAAAATAAAGATAGTCTGAGTCAGAGACTCTGAGAAACCATTATAGTGAGGATATACAGGTTAGGAAAATAAAATGGTAATAAAACATGAAAAAGTATAGAAGTATATCACTCTATCATCTATCTAGTCACTATCTTATGTAAGAATTTTAAGAAAAGTCTAGTTTTCTATAATGTGGTTAGTAATAGTAGTTTGCAGATTTGATCTGAAGTAAAGACAGTTACTTCACACATAGGGACCAATGGTAGTTGCATTGCCTGCATTGCCAACCTGTATAAGGCTGCAGTGAAAGATTATTTCAGTGGCACTGGCCTCAAAAGTATATGTGTATGCACAATGGATTTAATATATAATGTTAAAAGCTACGTTGTTAAATATTTTTCTAGGAATCTGTGATTTCTTGGTCAAAGATCTGAATAGTACTTGAAAACAAACCCTAAATCTCTACAGAGAGACAATAAACATTTGAAATTTGAATATTCTCTCTCTCTCTCTCTCTCTCCCCCCCCCTTCTTTTTCTTCTCTCCTACCCCTCCCACCTGAGATAGTATCTCACTCTTTCAGCTCAGCCAGGCTGTACTAGAACTTGTTATGTAGAACAGGCTGGCCTCCATCTCACAGAGATCCTCCTGCTCCTGCCTTCTGAGTGCTGGGATTAAAGGTGTGCACTACCAAACCCTGCAAGCTTGAGTTATGAATCCATGCCACAGAAGTGTATAACTTTGCTCTTAGAGCACATACCCTTGCTTAATGAAGCCTCAAGAAACAGTCAACTTTGTTGTCACTTCATCAGGGAGTATAATGAATTGTAGAAAGATGGAGTAATTGTGGTTAACTGGCATTTTGCACTTAAACAGTTCCTTAAACCTTGCCCCTTTGTAGAGTCTCAGCAGAGTACCTCGGTCTTTTGTGGTCTGGATGGTACAGTATGGCTCTAAGTGAGATCAGATTAACAACCTAGGATACTTTGTAAAATTGTGTTTATGGGCATGAATTTTGCAGAGTTCAAGGAGGTGGGTTTTTTTCTTTTTTCCATCGCAAATCACTGAGCAACTTTAGATTCAGGCAGAAGTTGGAGTTTATTTTACAAAACACTAAAAAGCTTTTAAACCAACGTCTTCGAGGTAAATCTGCAGCCAAAGCGAGGCCACCTGCTGTTTAGAAAAGTGCTTACACATTCAGGACATTTCTGTTCCCAGTAGAGGGGATTGCCGAGTAAAACGCTGCCAGTACCGCTCGAGTCCTATAGGTGGCAGCAGTTCCCACAATTTCAGAGCATAACAATAGCTGGATCTACGGCTGTCAGAATAAAGCTGTCATGAACTCATTGGGATCTTTATAGTGTAAGGGCTCTTCTTTGAAACGTGATACATGAGAAAATTACCATTAGTTTTTAGTTTTCCTTTTAAGATTTAAGTAGCTTATCTTTTCTGTAAGTTCCATTTTGCGTTTGAAATCGTGCCCCCAAACAAATGTTAATACCCATCGTTTTTTGCGGTGTTGCATTAGTGTATAAATCTTTAGGTTATCTGAGGGAAAGATAGGCTCCAAACTTCTTTTCCCCTTTCCTTCCCCCGCCCTGTGCCCTAATTACAAGAATAATCCATTGTTAATTTTGACTGCTGCTGCAGTCTTGAGAAGGAAATCCTAGCT
The DNA here is from genome assembly GCA_009823505.1 of Rhizomys pruinosus. NCBI lineage: Eukaryota > Metazoa > Chordata > Mammalia > Rodentia > Spalacidae > Rhizomys > Rhizomys pruinosus. Next base: position 461,270 of record VZQC01002712.1, read on the forward strand.
GCTGTCTGTACAAGCATAATTTCCCTCCTGTTCAGAAGCTGAGTGGTTAATGGTTTAACAGCGCCATTCAACTTCTAGGAGGCTTTGAGCCAAATTGTAGCACCTATGAAAGAGTGATTTTGCAACTGTCTTTAATAAAAAGGAGTTTTGAATAATGCCGTGATTTCTGTTAGTTGACTCAGAATGGAGGAAGTATTATAGGAGAGCTCACCTTTTCCCTTGTCAGCGTGGCTGATCTATTGCATGTGTGGACACAAACAAACCCTTTCCCTATACAGTACAAATTTTAGGTATAAGATTGTGGGGTTGTCGTTCATTCCATGTTAATGGCAAAAATGATTATCTAAAATTCAGTCCTTGTTAAGTATTTTGTTTAATTCAGAAAGTTGCAAGGTCTTCAGTGAACCTGGATTTTTGATTCAAGTCAAAATAGAGTTAAGCCTATCTTGAAAATGTTTTCTTCAGAAATTCAGCATCCAATCTGATTATTCAAATTAATCATCCAGAAACTTTAACATGATAATTTATTCAAATTAATATGAAAATCTGAGACTCCTATCTTTTTAATTTAGAGAAGACGAAGCTTTTTTTATTTATTTACCATTCTGAGATAACAAGAGTAGTAAATTAGCTGTAATATGTGAGTATTCTTACACACTTTGAAGGGGCTGTCTTAAACTGTTGTTCTTTTGGTGCTCATCTATTTTTATCAATCACATACATTTTTGAACTTATCAAATCTTGGGTTTTAGAGCTAATCTACTTCTATTAAGCAAATACAGTGTTGAACTATTTCAAATGAAAACATACATATTTATATCACTATACCTACTATACACAGAGATACATATGTGTATTTCTTGTAGATAAAGGAAATTAAGTTTTTAGGCTATAGAACATTTTTGCCATTTAAGTAAAAGGTACCTGCCTAAACCTCCCTATTTTCTATATATCATAATAATTATTCTGCTGTTCAGAATAATGCTGTTCACAAGGGGCGATGACTATTTTTTATGTATACTTCTATAATCATTTGGTGGGTATGAAAGGAAACAGAATAATAGAGTGAAAAATCTTCTAAGAGTATTAGTGCTCTACACAGCTATATCTAAATAATTATACTGTACATGCTACTTTAAAAATAAGAATGTTTTTTTAAAGTAGCTACTGGGAACAAAAATATAAGTCAATTTACTTTCGAATATTTTTCACATCAAATATTCATAAAAATCTTTTTGAGAGAATACTGACAAGATAATTATGCACAAATTGTTTTTGTCCTTGCCGTTGTTTTTAGCATATTTAGAAGAGGTAGCCAAATGCCAAAAACCTTCCCCCTAAAGCAAGGCTTTTTAGACTTTGTGCAACCACTGTGTCCTGTCATTAAAAACATCTTAATTAACTGAACACCTAGACACTACCACATAAATTCTATGATTTCTTTTCTGCAGTGCTCTTTTAGAATATTATGTTAAAAATCACTTTAACTTATGCTAAATTGTAAACATATTTGATCATTTTGCTCTAGTCTGTAATTTTTTCAAGTATATTACTAAAGTGCTATATGTCTTTAGGTAAATTTATGTGACTATATTACAGATATTTCCTAATGGTTAAATTGATGTTTACTCTTTGAAAGTAAAGTAATTTTGATGAATAAAGGTTTTTAATTTGTTGTAAACTCTGAAAGCCGAGAGTTAGTCTTAGCAATTGAAATGTATGGGTGTTTAAAAATAAAATAAAATGTAGCCTAAGTACAGAAAAAGAAAATGAGATATTTGATTAAACTTGAGCACTTTAGCCTCATTTAAGCCAATTTTAGAAATTTCAGTTCCTCATAATTAAAAATTTTGCTGATCTATTTAAGATGAATTTGCATTTAATTTCTCCCCAAATTTAATAGTGCTAAACTTTAGTATTAATAAAATATTAAATAAAAGATGTTCATAGAAATTGTTGCTATTTGAAAGGACAGGTTAAGATGAGCTATTTTGAGGGGAATTGGAGAGCTTAGAGAACGTGTAATAGACTGATTAGAAAGAGACTGCAGGAGAGGGACTACAGTATCTGATGTACTAAATCTGAGAAGCAGCAGATGTAATGAACCTATGGTTCTGTATAATGGGTAGTGAATGGAATTTTTTTACTAATTGATTTTTCTATTTAACATATTATCCATAAATGTGTATGTATGGTATGTGTATATATGTATATACCTATATCTATATGTATTGTGCGTGTAAACAGCCTCGTAAGCATTAGAGTTTAGTAAAATAAGTGTTATTTTAAGTATACAGTGATCCCTTGTATTTGGTGCATGATTGCATCTAGGATCCCTCCACTCCATGCCAAACTCCAGATGCTTAAGTTCCTTATTGATAGCCCTGTATTTGTGCACAATATACATACATCTGCCCATGTACTTCAAATAACTTCTAGATGGCTTGTGATAGGTAATATAATATAAATAGCCTGTAGTCATACCATCCTGAATGTGTCCAACCTTATAAAAGTATTTGTTAGACTATGTTTTTTTAGGGGAAAATGACAAGAAAAATAGTCTGTACATGTTCAACACAGATGTTTCTCTGAATATTTTTTCAATATATGGAATGCAAGGATACAGCTGATTACATACCAAAAATAATTGCTTCTAAAACTTGGGAGATCTTTGGGGATCTTGGATCTGAATGGTTGTCATCACTGAACGTCTATTGCTGTTTTGGAGTCCTGCTTATGGGGCAAAGGACTAATACATTGAACTTTCTGATTACTTGAGTTCCAGATAAATGAGAGTATGCTGTTTTTAATTCTATGTATTTAGTACTGTAAACATATTTACATTTAGGTAAACTTATTTTATAAATATATTTCTATTCTGTGTAGTACAGTTTAAAAAGCCAATGTCTCAAGCATATTTTACTCTGAATGACCTAGAAATTCCTGAACTGTAGAAATGGTCTTGTTATTCCCCCTAAGAGAACCCTCTTTACACAAGCCAGAAACTCTGTAGAATCCACTTTGGGTGTTAGTAATGAGCATGTGTCTTTCTATAGAGAGGATAGTGAAGACTGGAAAGGTAAGTTTGTATCATCAGCATGTCACGTGTTCCAGCACATGGGGAATTTTCTCCCTTCATGTAATCCACATGGTCTTCATCTGTATCTGGTTACATGACCCACGAAAGGGAACTCCTGAGCTGCTGGCATATAAAATCAAGCTCTGCTTAAACTTAACATTTCCAACAAGGGCACCAACTATATCATAAAGAACCAGGGTGCCAGTGCTTTGCATCCTCTGGTCAAGTGCATATTGTATGCATGCTGTTGGCCAGATGTGTGCTAGAACACTGAGAAATAGCCAAGGCTCTTGCATGGAGAATCTTCCCTTTCAGCACGGATTGACCAGCCCCATCTACTTGCTTACCTAGATGGACTTACCACCCTCAGTTACCATGGGCAGAACAAAGCGGAAGGTGAAATTTGTAATTTTTGTTTAATATTTAAATACAACTTCCCATTTAATTTATTTTTTTTCTGAGTGTCTCTTAGGTCCTTGCAGAGAAACAATGGATTTTTCCTCTTTTCTTTCTCCTCCTCTTCCCTTTTCTCTCCTCCCCTCTCCTCCCCTCCCCTCCCCTCCCTTCCCCTCCCCTCTCCTCCCCTTCTCTCCTCTCCTCTTCTCTCCCCTTCCCCCTCCCCCCTCCTCTTCCTTTCCTATTCTTTCTTTTTGAAGTCTTACTATGTTGGCTACATTAATCTCAAGTGATTCCTACTTTAGGTTTCCATGTAGTTGGGATTGTAGGCATGTACCATCATGCCTAGCTACTTTCAGAAAAACAAAGAATTACTCATTAATTTAATCACAGTTATTGAGCATAACTTTTGTGTATGTGCTTATGTGTATAGTGTGTGTGTGTATGTGAACATATGTGTAAACTTGTACATATGCATTTGTGTTTGCACATGTGAAAGCCAGAGATCAACATGGGGGAATCTTCAATTTCTCTCCACTTTTTTTTTTTTTTTTTTCTGAAGCAGGGTCCCTCCCTGAACCTGGAGCTCACCAGGTGTCTACACTGGCTGGCCAGGGCTCCAAGGATCCCAGTGCTCAGGCTGTGGTATGTCAGCATGGGTTGCTTTTTTTTGTGGGTCCTGAGGATCTGAACTCAGGTTCTCATGTTGGGACAGCAGGCGTTTTACTGAGTGAGCCATGCCTCTAGCCCTAAGCATTACTATTAATATTTTTTAAAACAGTTTTAGTTTTACATTTTGTTATTATTGTGTGTATGGGGTGTGTGTGTGTGTGTGTGTGTGTGTGTGTGTGTGCTCATCCTACTTCTAGGAGATCAGAGGACAACTTTCAGGAATCTGTGCACTCCTTCCACTGTGGGTTCTACGGGCTGCTGGGATTGAACTCCAGTTGCCGGGCTTGTATGGCAAGTGCTTTTACCTACCCAGCATAGACATGAGGAAGTGGGTAAGAAATCCCAGCCCAACCTAGGGACCTTTCGGTAACTGATGACTGCCGGGAGTGGAGAGAGACAGTGTCTTACAGGGATGGGACTTTTGGTGGGCTGCATGGATGGACCACACCGAATTTGGGGACACAGATCAGATTCCATAGGCCATATGATGTACGTATGAGAGTACATTAAATGGGACAAGGAGCAGTAGGGGTAAGTGTGGATAGGGGAGAGGACCTAAATATTATCAAACTATATGAAAATTGCAAAAGTTCAATAAAAATAAAATAAAATAGTTACGTGAAAATGTCAAAGGCCAAAATAGTCAAGATAATCTTGAAGAAAATTAGATTTATATTACAAAATACCTTTTTTAAAAAGTAATACTAATTAAGACAGTGTACTATTGGCATAAGGATTGATTTTAATCGTTAGATTATTTAAAGGCTTTAAAATTTTTTATTGTTATTAAACTTTTTCCATAGTCACACATCATTTCTCAATCTAATCTAGAGTTGCTTTCCTTTTCCATGCTCCCACCCCACCCGAGTCCCTGCACTCTGCCATACATGTCCTGCATCTTTTTCTGAGTTTCCAGAGTTTTTTTTTTTTCTGTTCTTTTGTTGTTGTTCTCTCCAACCTGTGCACCTGTGTTGTACAGTGCCCATGGAGATCAGAAGAGGGCGTCAGATCCCCTGGAACTGGAACTACTGACAATTGTTAGTGGCCACGTGGGTGCTGGGAATCGAACGTAGGTCCTCTGCAAGAACAGCCAGTGCTCATAACCTCTGAGCCATCTCTCCAGCCCCATCTTTAGACTATTTTAAAAAAATAGTACGAAGTCCCCAAAACATATGTATAAACTTACTTTTTAATGTAGATCACTGTAGAGCAATGGAATTGGAAGATATTTGCAAAAAACATTTGGTGTTTCTTTTTTTTTCTTTTTGAGAAAATGTATCATTGTGTAGCCCAGCTTGTCCTTGAAGTTGTGATCCTCTTGTTTTAGCTTCTTGAGCTTTGGAATTAGAGGTCTGTACCAATGTGCTCAGTGTCAATTCAATTCATATTCACTGGCTAGCCTTATAGTAAAAGAAAACCATGGTTCTTTACCTCACACCATATGAAGTATCAATTCTTAGTGGATTATAAATCTAAATGTGATAAAACAGTAACAACTCCTCCAACATAATATATAAAATGATTTTCATTTGGAAAAACAAAAGACCCCGAATAGCCAAAGCAACGCTGAGCGAAAAGAGCAATACAGGGGGGATCGCTATACCAGACATCAAACTATACTACAGGGCTATAGTCATAAAAACAGCCTGGTACTGGCACAAAAACAGACCTGTTGACCAATGGAATAAAACTGAAGATCCAAACCTGAGCTCATACAATTTCAGCCACCTCATATTTGACAAGGGGGCCAAGAAGACACAATGGAGGAAAGACAGCATCTTCAGCAAGTGGTGTTGGCAAAACTGGATCACCACTTGTAGAAGAATGAAATTAAACCCCTACCTCTCACCTTGTACAAAGGTCAACTCCAGATGGACCAAAGACCTCAACGTGAAACCCCAAACTCTGGAGGTGATAGAAGAGAAGCTTGGCAGCAGACTACAAGACATAGGTGTAGGAAAAGACTTCCTAAATCAGACAGCAGCTGCACAAGAAATAAGATCGACAATTGACAAATGGGACCTCATTAAACTCAAAAGCTTCTGTACATCAAAAGTAAAAGAAAGGAGGATTGAAGAGAAAACCCACAGAGTGGGAGGAAACCTCACTGCAGATACATCTGACAAAGCATTAATTTCCAGAGTATACAAGCATACTCAAAAAACAAAGAGAAAGAAAAAACAAATGAATCACTCAAAAGAGGGAGCAAAGATTGAATAGGAGACTTCAAAGAGGAGGAATTAGAGATGGCCGAGAACATTTAAGAAGTGTTCAACATCGCTATAAGTAAGGAAATGCAAATTAAAAACCACATTGAGATACTACTCTTTACTCCCGATAAGACTGGCTAGGATCAGGAAAAATGATAACCAACGTGCTGGAGAGGTTGTGGGAAAGGGGAACACTTATCCATTGCGGGTGGGAATGTAAACTGTACAGCCAACTATGAAAGCAAGTGTTGGGGGGGGGGGGGGTTGGAGAGACCCTAGAAACTCAAAATTGAGCCTAGCCATATGAACCCCAGCATACACTCCTGGGGTAGATATACCACAAGACTGCATCTTACTGCAGCAGAATACATGCACAACTATGTTTATTTATGGCAGGCTCTGTTCACAATAGAAAAAGCTGGAACCACCCGGTGCCCCTCAACTGACGAGTGGACGAGAAAAATGTGGTAACATGTATACAATGGAGTGCTGTGCAGGTGTAAAGAGGGACAAGCTTAATCCTCTACAGGTTAGGAGATGTTATAAGCACAGTAAGACCCTGTCCATCTTTAACAGGAGGGAAATGTCAATTCATTATAACAATCATCCAAACAGATGTTCTCTGCCAAAGTAACCTCACCATAACTATTAGGGCTGCTTAATACCTATATATCGCATTGCTTGTGCTTCAGTTGTGGATCGAAAGTTACTCCTGGACAAAAAGCTGTCAGCCATGAAGTGAAACACCAGAATTGGCGAAGGTCAGTCACAGGGGGCTCCAGGAGAGTGGACTGTTTTGCTTCTCACCACCTGTGCCCTTTTCTAAGAACCTAGGGAACAATCTGTGGAAGAGGAGGGCTGGTAAGAATGTAAGGGCTGCCAATTGGGGTGAATGGTTGAAACTGACAGTGAGTCGTCTGGACACTCATTTGATAACGTGATTGAGCAAACAACCCGTCACCACCCACGGAGATGGTGGGCTTGTGGGGGTTTGGGCACAAACAGCGCCTGACAGAATTGTTTTGCACGAAGGATGGTGTTTACTCATGGTGATCTACGTATCACGTATAGCTAGAAAAGGAAAAAAAACTGATAAAGATGCAGGACAGTTTATGGCAGAAATACATTATCTGGGATGGGGTGTTGTTGTTTGGGTGGATAGGATTAAGGAATATTGCCTTGATCTGAATTGTGAAAATATTACTAAATCGCATTCATCAATAAAATTAAAAAACAAAAGAAATAATAATAATAATAAAAATTAGAGCAGAGATTAGTGAAATAGGAACACAGAAAAGAATCTGAACAAACAATGTGTATTATGTTATCTTTATTATATTATATTATAGGCTCAACTAACAAAACGACTAAACTAGACCCTCTACGGCTCCCTCTAATCTCTCCCGTCACTCCTACTACGTAACTCTGTAGACGCTCCTAAAAAACCGTATCTCTAGCTGCTCTACCACTCAGACTACTAAAGGCACAAAAATAACTACCTACAAAAAACAATCTCTCCTCAAAAATCTCTTACAAAAACTACTAGAAACATAACCTACCTCTATCAGCTCTAAAACACTAACTACGCCTAACCCTACCAAGTCCTCTATCTAATCTCGAACCCTCTAAATCTATATACGTAATATTCTATCTCCGTACTACAAGCTCTACCTACATACACGTATCTACGACCGTACCTAACTAACATACTCTACCGGACTAACCCCTATAGCTCTAAGCGAAGAAAGAGGTTGATCAATACCTCTGCAATATTTTATTTTATATTGTAATTTATTGTGTTTATATTTATAATTTATATTTATAGCTGCTCTACAGCGCCAGTCATTAATGATTTTTAGAAATAATTATTCATCTATATTTGCTACATGTAAACTTATAAGATACTTATTTTACATCTATTTTATAAATAAAGATACTCCAACATTAGTAAAAAAAAAAAAAAAAGAAAAAGAGGGAAAAAAAAAAAAAAAAAAAAAAAATTGCAGGTAAATGGATGGGAGCTAGAAGACATTTATGTTAAGTGAAGTAACACAATCCAGAAAAACAAATTACAAATGGTAGCCTCATAATGTGGATGCTATGGCCAATAACCAGTTATAAATATTTCTTGTGGATAGGGATGCCTTTTAAGAAGAACAACACAGAGGGGCTGGATAGATGCCTAGCGGTTAGAGCACCGCCAGCTCTTGCAGAGGACCCGGGTTCGATCCCCAGCACCCACATGGCGGCTAAGAACCGTCTGTAACCTCAATTCCAGGAGAACTCCAGTTCCAGGGGAATCCGAGACCCTCTTCTGACCTCCGCGGCATTGCACGACACGGGTGCACAGACCTGCATGCAGACAGTACATTCATACACATACAAAAATAAATAAATAATAATAAAAAAAAAATTTAAAAGAACAACAACAGAAAGACTGCATCAGAAAACTGACTGAAATGGTGAATTGGGAAGGGTGGGAGGGGCGGGAGAGGGACACATGTGTATATTCAATTAATGCATATTTAATTGACGTGAGTTCAACAAGTATCTAGTTTTGCCCAGACACTGTCTACAGGTTACATGATGTTTTAGGACTTAGTAAAAGTAAATATGTGTATATTAAACAACATTGGTTTAAAGGCTCTGATAAAAAAAATTATTTTCAGCAGCCTAAGGTAGGCCAAGACGTCTTAAATAGGATAAACGCATGATCTACAGAAAAGATTGATGAATTAGTCTACATTGTCATTAGGATCTTCTGTTCCTAGGTGAAAAGGCAAGTAGCAGAGTAGGGGATGCTTGCACTGCAGGTAACTCAACACTTGTTTCGGGAATATAAAATGAAGTCTTACAGATCATCAAGAGAAAGAACAGGATTCCACAAGTGCAAAAGACATGAATAGGCATTTGACAATGGAATATCCAATGACCATAAACACAGTAAAGATAGTAAACCTGGAAGTCAGCAGGGAAATACAGACTGAACCACAGGGAGACGCCAGTACATTCCCAACAGATAGCTAAAATTAAAAAGACTGACAGAATCAAGTGCTGATAAAGATGTCCAGGATTAAAACTCACATGTACTTTTGTAAGTAGTAAAACAAATTTTGAAAACTTCTTGAGGGTCCTTACTAAAGCTAAATATATATCTACTTCTTACCTGGCAGTTTCCCTATCAGGTGTAATAGATTCTCTAGAAATGTGTGTATATGTGCAGCAAAAGACATAAGCAAGAATGTTCATAGTACTATTCATAACAGCTGAATAGTTGACAGCTCAAATGGCCAACAGCATTAGAATGAGCAAGTTGTTGTCTCTATTAAAACAAAGAAAACTGGGCTGGAGAGATGGCCTAGCGGTTGAGAGCACTGACTGCTCTTGCAGAGGACCCAGGTTTGATCCCCAGCCCCCACATGGTGGCTGAGAACCGTCTTTAACTCCAGTTCCAGGGGAATCCAATGCCCTCTTCTGACCTCCGCGGCATTGCACGACACGGGTGCACAAACCTACATGCAGACAATACATTCATACACATAAAATAAATTAAAAAAAATAAAAAAATAAATGTTTATCAACTAAAAGTAGTAATTTGTCTATTAAAAAAAGTTATAAATACCACACTCATCAAAAGAACAGAAAAGCTATGAGGTATCAACTCCCTTCTAGGGCAAAAGCTTTTCTGTGTATGTGTCTGTTGACCATTACTCCAGAGTCCTGGGATGGAGNCTGGCATTTTGCACTTAAACAGTTCCTTAAACCTTGCCCCTTTGTAGAGTCTCAGCAGAGTACCTCGGTCTTTTGTGGTCTGGATGGTACAGTATGGCTCTAAGTGAGATCAGATTAACAACCTAGGATACTTTGTAAAATTGTGTTTATGGGCATGAATTTTGCAGAGTTCAAGGAGGTGGGTTTGTGTCTTTTTTTTCCCTCAAATCACGGAGCAACGTATAGATTCCAGGAAAAAGGCAGGAAGTTGGAGTTTATTACAAAACACTAAAAAGCTTTTAAACCAACGTCTTCGAGGTAAATCTGCAGCCAAAGCGAGGCCACCTGCTGTTTAGAAAAGTGCTTACACATTCAGGACATTTCTGTTCCCAGTAGAGGGGATTGCCGAGTAAAACGCTGCCAGTACCGCTCGAGTCCTATAGGTGGCAGCAGTTCCCACAATTTCAGAGCATAACAATAGCTGGATCTACGGCTGTCAGAATAAAGCTGTCATGAACTCATTGGGATCTTTATAGTGTAAGGGCTCTTCTTTGAAACGTGATACATGAGAAAATTACCATTAGTTTTTAGTTTTCCTTTTAAGATTTAAGTAGCTTATCTTTTCTGTAAGTTCCATTTTGCGTTTGAAATCGTGCCCCCAAACAAATGTTAATACCCATCGTTTTTTGCGGTGTTGCATTAGTGTATAAATCTTTAGGTTATCTGAGGGAAAGATAGGCTCCAAACTTCTTTTCTTTCCACCCCTTGGCATTCCCCCGCCCCTGTTCCCTAATTTTACAAACAAGATAATCCATTGTTTAATTTGGACTGCTGTGCAGTCTTGAGAAGGAAATCCTAGCTGCTGTCTGTACAAGCATAATTTCCCTCCTGTTCAGAAGCTGAGTGGTTAATGGTTTAACAGCGCCATTCAACTTCTAGGAGGCTTTGAGCCAAATTGTAGCACCTATGAAAGGATGAATTTTTGCAAAGCTGTTTTATAAAAAGGAAGTTTTTGAATAAATGCCGGTGATTTTCTGTTAGTTGACTCAGAATGGAGGAAGTATTATAGGAGAGCTCACCTTTTCCCTTGTCAGCGTGGCTGATCTATTGCATGTGTGGACACAAACAAACCCTTTCCCCATACAGTACAAAATGTTTAGGTATAAGGATTGGTGGGGTTTTGTCTTCATTCCCATGTTAATGAGAAAAAGTGATTATCTAAAATTCCGTCCTTGTTAAGTATTTTTGGTTAATTCAAAAGTTGCAAGGTCTTCAGTGAACCTGGATTTTATGATTCAAGTCAAAATAGAGTTAAGCCTATCTTGAAAATGTTTTCTTCAGAAATTCAGCATCCAATCTTGGTATAAAATTAATCATCCCGAACTTGAAATTATAAATTTATTCAAAATTATAGATGAAATCGGAACTCCTTATCTTTTTAATTTAGAGAAGACGAAGCTTTTTTTATTTATTTACCATTCTGAGATAACAAGAGTAGTAAATTAGCTGTAATATGTGAGTATTCTTACACACTTTGAAGGGGCTGTCTTAAACTGTTGTTCTTTTGGTGCTCATCTATTTTTATCAATCACATACATTTTTGAACTTATCAAATCTTGGGTTTTAGAGCTAATCTACTTCTATTAAGCAAATACAGTGTTGAACTATTTCAAATGAAAACATACATATTTATATCACTATACCTACTATACACAGAGATACATATGTGTATTTCTTTGTAGATAAAGGAAATAATTTTTTTAGAGGCTATAGAACATTTTTGCCATTTAAGTAAAAGGGTTACCCTGCCTAAACCTCCTATTTTCTATTTTCATAAAGTATTCTGCTGTTTCAGAATAATGCTGTTCACAAGGGGCGATGACTATTTTTTATGTATACTTCTATAATCATTTGGTGGGTATGAAAGGAAACAGAATAATAGAGTGAAAAATCTTCTAAGAGTATTAGTGCTCTACACAGCTATATCTAAATAATTATACTGTACATGCTACTTTAAAAATAAGAATGTTTTTTTAAAGTAGCTACTGGGAACAAAAATATAAGTCAATTTACTTTCGAATATTTTTCACATCAAATATTCATAAAAATCTTTTTGAGAGAATACTGACAAGATAATTATGCACAAATTGTTTTTGTCCTTGCCGTTGTTTTTAGCATATTTAGAAGAGGTAGCCAAATGCCAAAAACCTTCCCCCTAAAGCAAGGCTTTTTAGACTTTGTGCAACCACTGTGTCCTGTCATTAAAAACATCTTAATTAACTGAACACCTAGACACTACCACATAAATTCTATGATTTCTTTTCTGCAGTGCTCTTTTAGAATATTATGTTAAAAATCACTTTAACTTATGCTAAATTGTAAACATATTTGATCATTTTGCTCTAGTCTGTAATTTTTTCAAGTATATTACTAAAGTGCTATATGTCTTTAGGTAAATTTATGTGACTATATTACAGATATTTCCTAATGGTTAAATTGATGTTTACTCTTTGAAAGTAAAGTAATTTTGATGAATAAAGGTTTTTAATTTGTTGTAAACTCTGAAAGCCGAAGAGTTGGCTTAGCAATTTGAAAATGTATGGGGTTGTTTAAAATAAAATAAAATGTAGCCTAAGTACAGAAAAAGAAAATGAGATATTTGATTAAACTTGAGCACTTTAGCCTCATTTAAGCCAATTTTAGAAATTTCAGTTCCTCATAATTAAAAATTTTGCTGATCTATTTAAGATGAATTTGCATTTAATTTCCCCCAAATTTAAATAATTGCTAAACTTTAGTATTAAGAAAATATTAAATAAAGATGTTCTAGAAATTGTTGCTATTTGAAAGGACAGGTTAAGATGAGCTATTTTGAGGGGAATTGGAGAGCTTAGAGAACGTGTAATAGACTGATTAGAAAGAGACTGCAGGAGAGGGACTACAGTATCTGATGTACTAAATCTGAGAAGCAGCAGATGTAATGAACCTATGGTTCTGTATAATGGGTAGTGAATGGAATTTTTTTACTAATTGATTGTGTCTATTAAAACGAGTAATCCATAAATGTGTAGTATGGTATGGTGTATAGATGTATATACCTATATCTATATGTATTGTGCGTGTAAACAGCCTCGTAAGCATTAGAGTTTAGTAAAATAAGTGTTATTTTAAGTATACAGTGATCCCTTGTATTTGGTGCATGATTGCATCTAGGATCCCTCCACTCCATGCCAAACTCCAGATGCTTAAGTTCCTTATTGATAGCCCTGTATTTGTGCACAATATACATACATCTGCCCATGTACTTCAAATAACTTCTAGATGGCTTGTGATAGGTAATATAATATAAATAGCCTGTAGTCATACCATCCTGAATGTGTCCAACCTTATAAAAGTATTTGTTAGACTATGTTTTTTTAGGGGAAAATGACAAGAAAAATAGTCTGTACATGTTCAACACAGATGTTTCTCTGAATATTTTTTCAATATATGGAATGCAAGGATACAGCTGATTACATACCAAAAATAATTGCTTCTAAAACTTGGGAGATCTTTGGGGATCTTGGATCTGAATGGTTGTCATCACTGAACGTCTATTGCTGTTTTGGAGTCCTGCTTATGGGGCAAAGGACTAATACATTGAACTTTCTGATTACTTGAGTTCCAGATAAATGAGAGTATGCTGTTTTTAATTCTATGTATTTAGTACTGTAAACATATTTACATTTAGGTAAACTTATTTTATAAATATATTTCTATTCTGTGTAGTACAGTTTAAAAAGCCAATGTCTCAAGCATATTTTACTCTGAATGACCTAGAAATTCCTGAACTGTAGAAATGGTCTTGTTATTCCCCCTAAGAGAACCCTCTTTACACAAGCCAGAAACTCTGTAGAATCCACTTTGGGTGTTAGTAATGAGCATGTGTCTTTCTATAGAGAGGATAGTGAAGACTGGAAAGGTAAGTTTGTATCATCAGCATGTCACGTGTTCCAGCACATGGGGAATTTTCTCCCTTCATGTAATCCACATGGTCTTCATCTGTATCTGGTTACATGACCCACGAAAGGGAACTCCTGAGCTGCTGGCATATAAAATCAAGCTCTGCTTAAACTTAACATTTCCAACAAGGGCACCAACTATATCATAAAGAACCAGGGTGCCAGTGCTTTGCATCCTCTGGTCAAGTGCATATTGTATGCATGCTGTTGGCCAGATGTGTGCTAGAACACTGAGAAATAGCCAAGGCTCTTGCATGGAGAATCTTCCCTTTCAGCACGGATTGACCAGCCCCATCTACTTGCTTACCTAGATGGACTTACCACCCTCAGTTACCATGGGCAAAAAAAAAAGAAACAGAAAAAGCGGAAGGGTGAAATTGTGTATTTTGTTTAATATTTTAAATATCAATTCCCATTTAATTTTTTTTTTGTCTGAGTGGTCTGTTAGTTGTCCCCCCGTGTGTGTGCAGAGAAACAATGGATGTTTCCTCTTTTCTTGCCCTCCTCTGCCCTTTTCTCTCTCCCTCTCCTCCCCTCGCCCTCCCCTGCCCTTCCCCTCCCCTCCCCTCCCCTCTCTCCTCTCCCTCTTCTCTCCCTTCCCCTTCAACCCTCCTCTTCCTTTCCTATTCTTTCTTTTTGAAGTCTTACTATGTTGGCTACATTAATCTCAAGTGATGCCTACTTTAAGGTTTCACCCCCCCCCCCACCAAATTTGTTAGTTGGGATTGTAGGCATGTACCATCATGCCAAGCTAACGTTCAGAAAAACAAAGAATTACTCATTAATTTAATCACAGTTATTGAGCAGAACTTTTTGTGTGTGTGTATTGTGTTAGTGTGTGGGTGGTAATGTGAACAAGGATGTGGTAAACTGTAGCATATGCATTTGGTGTTGTGGGGTGGGGGGCCCCACATGTGAAAGCCAGAGATCAACATGGGGGAATCTTCAATTTCTCTCCATTTTTGGTTTATTTTTTTTTTTCTCTGAAGCAGGTCCCTCCCTGAACCCTGAGCTCACCAGGTGTCGACACTGGCTGGCAGGGATCCAAGGAGTCCCAGTGCTAGGCTGTGGGAGGTCAGCTGGGTTGCTTTTTTTTTTGTGTGGGTCCTGAGATCTGAAAAGAAACTCAGGTTTCTCATGTGTGGGACAGCGGCCGTTTTACTGAGTGAGCATGCCTCTAGCCTCAGCTTAATATTAATATTTTTAAACAGTTTTAGTTTTAACATTTTGTTATTAAGTGTGTGTGGGGTGTGGTGTGGTGTGGTGTGTGTGTTGTGGTGTGCTTCATCCTACTTCTTGGAGATCAGAGGACAAATTTCAGGAATCTGTGCAATCCTTCCCTTCCACTGTGGGTTCTACGGGCTGCTGGGATTGAACTCAAGTTTGCGCGGGCGTGTATGGCAAGTGCGTTTATCCGTACCCAGATAGACATGAGGAAGTGGGTAATAAATCCCAGCCCAACCTAGGGACCTTTCGGTAACTGATGACTGGGACCTGGGATGGAGAGGACCAGTGTCTTACAGGGATGGATGGGACTTTTGGTGGGCTGCATGGATGGACCACACCGAATTTGGGGACACAGATCAGATTCCATAGGCCATATGATGTACGTATGAGAGTACATTAAATGGGACAAGGAGCAGTAGGGGTAAGTGTGGATAGGGGAGAGGACCTAAATAAATTAATCAAACTAGAATGAAATTGGCAAAAGTTCAATAAAAATAAAATAAAAATAGTTTTACGTGAAAAATGTCAAAGGCAAAATAGTACAAGATAACTTGGAAGAACATTATATTTATATTACAAAATAACCTTTTTTCAACGTAATACTACTTACGACAGTGTTACTCTTGGATGACCGGATTGATGGTCCATTTTACACATCGTTAAGATTCTTTAAAGGCTTTCAAATTTTTTATTGTTATAACTTTTTCCCTAGTACCCATCATTTCTTTCGCAATCTAATCTAGAGGTTGCTTTCTTTTCCCATGCTCCCACGCCCACCTGCTCCCACCCCACCCGAGTCCCTGCACTCTGCCATACTGTCCTGCATATCTCTTTTTCTGAGTTTCCAGAGTTTTTTTTTTTTTCTGTTCTTTTGTGGTTTGAGGTCGCAGCTCTCCAACCTGTGCACCTGTGGTTGGTACAGGTGCCCATGGAGATCAGAAGAGGGCGTCAGATCCCCTGGAACTGGAATACTGACATTGTTTGTATGACCACGTGGGTGCTGGGAATCGAGTAGGTCCTCTGCAGAAACAGCCACAGTGGCCCATATACCATCTGAGCCAGCTCTGCGCCAGCCCAGGTTAGACTATTTTAAAAAAATAGTACGAAGTCCCCCAAAACATAATGATAAACTTACTTTTTGAATGTAGATTCATGTAAGCAATGGAAGTGGAAGATATTGCAAAAACATTTGTGGTTTTCTTTTTTTTTTTATTCTTTTGAGAAAATGGATCATTGTGTAGCCCAGCTTGTCCTTGAAGATTTGTGATCCTCTTGTTTTAGCTTCTTGAGCTTTGGAATTAGAGGTCTGTACCAATGTGCTCAGTGTCAATTCAATTCATATTCACTGGCTAGCCTTATAGTAAAAGAAAACCATGGTTCTTTACCTCACACCATATGAAGTATCAATTCTTAGTGGATTATAAATCTAAATGTGATAAAAACAGTAACAACTCCTCAACAAAATATAATGATTTTCATTTGGAAAAACAAAGACACCGAATAGCCAAAGCAACGCTGAGCGAAGAGCAAGTACAGGGGGGATCGTATACCAGACCATCAACTATACCTACAGATGGCCTAATCATAAAGAACTAGCCGGTACTGGCACAAAACAAGACCTTGTTGACCAATGGAATAAAACTGAAGATCCAAAGCCTGAGCTCAACAAATTTCAGCCACCTCATATTGACAAGGGGGCCAAGAAGACACAATGGAGGAAAGACAGCATCTTCAGCAAGTGGTGTTGGCAAAACTGGATTCACCACTTGTAATAAGTGAAATTAAACCCTCCTCTTGCCCGTAAAAAACAAAAGTTCAATTCCAGATGTGATCATAGACATCAATGTGAAACCCCACCTGGAGGTGATAGAAGCGAAAACTGGCAGCAGATACAAGACATAGGCCCCATAGGAAAAGACTTCACTAAATCAGACAGGCAGCTGCACCAAGAAAGAAGATCGACAATGTGAACAAGTGGACTCTTATTAAACTCAAAGTCTTCTGTACTCAAAAGAAACAATAAGAGGAATGAAGAGAAAACCCACGAGGGGGAGGAAACCTCACTGCAGATACATCTACAAAGCATTAATTTCCAGAGTAACAGCCATACTCAAAAAACAAAAAGAAAGAAAAAAAAATGATCACCTCAAAAGAGGGAGCAAAGAGTTGAATAGGAGACTTCAACAGAGGAGGAATTAGAGATGGCCGGAAACTCTAAGAATTGTTCTAACTCATCGCTCAATAAGTAAGGAAATGAAATTAAAACCCATTGAGATTACTTATGTCTCTACTTCTCTCCGATAAGACTGGCTAGGATAAGGAAAATGATGACCACCGTGCTGGAGAGGTTTGTGGTGGAAAGGGGAACACTTATCCATTGCCGGTGGAATGTAAACGTTGTACAGCCAACTATGGGAAGGCAAGTGTTGGGGGGGGGGTGGGGGAGAGACCCTAGAAGACTCAAAATAAGCCTACCATTGAACCACGCCATACAACGTCCATGGGGTAAATATACCCACAAGACCATCTTTACTGGCAGAGAGATACATGCGCAACTATGTTTATTTTGGCAGGCTCTGTTCACAATAGAAACAGCTGGAACCACCCGGTGCCCTCAACGACGAGTGGACGAGAAAAGGTGGTAACATGTATACAATGGAGTTGCTGGCAGGTGGTACAAGAGGGACAAGCTTACATCCTCTACAGGTTAGGAGATGTTATAAGCACAGTAAGACCCTGTCCATATTTAACAGGAGGGAAAATGTAATTCAATTGATAACATATCATCCAAACATGATGGGGTTTCTATGCCAGAGTACCCTACCATACTATTAAGGCTGCTTAATACCTATATATCGAATTGCTTGTGCTTCAGTGTACGGATCGAAAGTTATCCTGTGACACAAAAGCTGTCAGCCATGAAGTGAAACAACCAGAATTGACGAAGTCCAGTCACAGGGGAGCTCCAGAGAGAGTGGACTGTTTTAACTCTCATCCACTGTGCCCTTTTCTAAGAAACCTAGGGAACAATCTGTGGAAGGGGGCTATGTAAGAATGTAAGAGGCTCCAATTGGGGTGAATGTTGAACACAGTGAGTGTCTGGACAACTCATTTGATCAACTGTGATTGAGCAACAACCTGTCACCCCCCACGAGAATGGTGGGCTTGTGGGGGTGTGGGCACAACAAGCGCTGCAGAATTGTTTTGCCACGAAGGATGGATGTTGACTCATGGTATCCTAAGTTTCACTTATAGCTAAAAATGGAAAAAAAACTGATGAGAAGATGCAGGACAGGTTTATGGCAAAATACATTGATCTGGGATGGGGTTGGTAGTGTGGAAGGATAAAGGAAATATGGCCTTGATCTGACATTGTGAAATATATTACTGAAATGCGCACAGCATCAAGTAAAAATTAAAAAAAAAAGAAATAATAATAATAATAAAAATTAGAGCAGAGATTAGTGAAATAGGAACACAGAAAAGAATCTGAACAAACAATGTGTATTATGTTATCTTTATTATATTATATTATAGGCTCAACTAACAAAACGACTAAACTAGACCCTCTACGGCTCCCTCTAATCTCTCCCGTCACTCCTACTACGTAACTCTGTAGACGCTCCTAAAAAACCGTATCTCTAGCTGCTCTACCACTCAGACTACTAAAGGCACAAAAATAACTACCTACAAAAAACAATCTCTCCTCAAAAATCTCTTACAAAAACTACTAGAAACATAACCTACCTCTATCAGCTCTAAAACACTAACTACGCCTAACCCTACCAAGTCCTCTATCTAATCTCGAACCCTCTAAATCTATATACGTAATATTCTATCTCCGTACTACAAGCTCTACCTACATACACGTATCTACGACCGTACCTAACTAACATACTCTACCGGACTAACCCCTATAGCTCTAAGCGAAGAAAGAGGTTGATCAATACCTCTGCAATATTTTATTTTATATTGTAATTTATTGTGTTTATATTTATAATTTATATTTATAGCTGCTCTACAGCGCCAGTCATTAATGATTTTTAGAAATAATTATTCATCTATATTTGCTACATGTAAACTTATAAGATACTTATTTTACATCTATTTTATAAATAAAGATACTCCAACATTAGTAAAAAAAAAAAAAAAAGAAAAAGAGGGAAAAAAAAAAAAAAAAAAAAAAAATTGCAGGTAAATGGATGGGAGCTAGAAGACATTTATGTTAAGTGAAGTAACACAATCCAGAAAAACAAATTACAAATGGTAGCCTCATAATGTGGATGCTATGGCCAATAACCAGTTATAAATATTTCTTGTGGATAGGGATGCCTTTTAAGAAGAACAACACAGAGGGGCTGGATAGATGCCTAGCGGTTAGAGCACCGCCAGCTCTTGCAAGGACCCGAGTTTCGATCCCCGCACCCACAGGCGGCTAAGAAACCGTCTGTAACATCAATTCCAGGAGAACTCCAGTTCCCACCAGGGGAATCCGAGACCCTCTTCTGACCTCCGCGGCATTGCAACGACACGGGTTGCACAGACCTGCATGCCAGACAGTAAATAGCATACACATTACAAAAATAAATAAATAATAATAAAAAAAATTTAAAAGAACAACAACAGAAAGAACTGCATCAGAAACTGACTGAAATGGTATTGTGAAGGGTGGGAGGGGCGGGAGAGGGACAACATGTGTATATTCATTAATGCATATTTAATCGAAGTGAGTTCAACAAGTATACAATTTTTCCCAGACTCTGCCTACAGGTTACATGAATTTTTTAAGCTTAGTAACAGTAAATATGTGTATAATTAAACAACCATTGGTTTAAAGGCTTTGATAAAAAAAATTATTTCAGCAGCCCTAAAGGTAGGCCAAGGAACGTCTTAAAGGATAAACGCAATATCTAATATCTACAGACAGAAGATATTAGTCTACATTGTCATTGAGGATCTCTCTGTTCTAGGTAAAAGGCAAAGTACAAGTAGGGATGCTTGCACTGCAGGTAACTCAACACTTGTTTCGGGAATATAAAATGAAGTCTTACAGATCATCAAGAGAAAGAACAGGATTCCACAAGTGCAAAAGACATGAATAGGCATTTGACAATGGAATATCCAATGACCATAAACACAGTAAAGATAGTAAACCTGGAAGTCAGCAGGGAAATACAGACTGAACCACAGGGAGACGCCAGTACATTCCCAACAGATAGCTAAAATGAAAAAAAAAAGACTGATCAGAATCAATTGCTGATAAAGATGTCCATAGATTAAACTCAACATGTCTACTTTTTGTAAGTAAGTAAAACAAATTTTGAAAAAACTGAACGTCTATTATTGAGAGGGGGGTGAGAGAGAGGGGGGGAGGGGGGGGGGGGGGATCCTTACGAAAGCTAAATATATAATCTACTTCTTATTCTACCCCCCAACTATACTTTCTATATATAGTGCTGACGGTGGTCTTACCTGGCAGTTTCCCTATCAGGTGTAATAGATTCTCTAGAAATGTGTGTATATGTGCAGCAAAAGACATAATAAATTAAAAAATAAGCCAAAAAAATAAAGTGGTTCATAGTACTATCATAACGGCTGAGAGTTGAACACTCAATGGCAACACATAGAATAAGCAAGTTGTTGTCTCCCCTTTTATTAAAATAACAGAAGAAACTGGGCTGGGAGATGCTAGGCGGTTGAAGCACCTCTACTACCAACTAGCTGGACTACTGAACGATGAATAGCACTGATGACTTGCTCTTGCAGAGGACCAGGTTTGATCCCCAGCCAGCCCCCACAGGGGTGGGCTGAGAACGTCTTTTACTCCATTCCAGGGGAATCCAATGCCCCTTCTGACCCCCAAAGCACTGCATACATGGGTGCACAAACCTAAAAAAAAAAAAAAGCTACATGCAGACAGTACATTGATTTGAGAATACACATACAAGAATAAATAAAGAAATTAAAATTAAAAAAAAAAAAAAAAAAAAAAAAAAAAAAAAAAAAAAAAAAAAAAAAAAGAAAAGCCAATAACTATAGCTACATCAACAAAAACATGCTGGATAAATCTTATGAACACAATGTTGAACAGAAGATGACAAGCTCAATAATGCATTTTTTTTTTTTTTTTTTTTTTTTTTTTTTTTTTTTTTTTTTTGTCTTTTTTTTTGTCTTTTCGAGACAGGCTCTCCCTGTAGTCCCAGCTGTCCTGGAACTTGCTCTGTAGACCAGGCTGGCCTTGAAATCACAAAGATCCGCCTGCCTCTGCCTCCTGAGTGCAATAATGCATTCTTTATGATTCTATTTGTATCAAGTTAAAAGGCTGGTTATAGGAAAGGTCAGAAGTGCTGGCTATATGCCATCTCAAACCGGAGGTGATTATGTAGGGTGTTCACCGTGTGATAGTACTCTCTGCCATGATCTTGTTTCTTCACTTCTCTGTACCTATGTTGTACTTCAACAAAAAGTTTAATAACACAAAGGATTGGGCTGGTGAGATGGGTCTTGCCGCTAAGCATGACCACCTCAGTTTGATATCTGGATCCACATTGTAGGCGGAGAGACCCAACTCCCCCATAAGTTGTCCTCTGACCTCCACACACACACATACACACTCACACACACATGCACACAGACACACATACAGACACACACCTACAGACATGCATGGACATGCAGAGACACAGACACAGTCACATAGACACATGCATACACACACAGAGACAGACATATACACACAGATACATAGAGACACACAGACACACCCACCCACAGACACATACAGATACACACAGACACAGACACACACAGACACACACACACACACACACACACACACACACACAGACACACACACTACCACCACCTCAACATTGAGAAGAAAGAAAGATGATGGAGTCTCCACTAACTCCTGAACCTTTCAGGTAAAGAGCAGAGAGCAATCAGGCTGGAGCTTCAGGAGTACTTTTACCCACAAGTCTTTATAACTTATCTGTGAGCCCATCAGTTTCTGACACTAGGGTGCTCAATGCTGCATACCTCTATGGATTGTGGTTCTTCACTTAATGTGGGATAGTGCATATGATCCTGAATGCTATTAAATGGGAAAGCTTTAGTCAGAGAGCTGGAAACCATTGAGCTTTGAGCTTATGTTGTTGATGACAAATGCAAATTCTTTCAGAAAGCCTTTCCTGACTCATCAGTTTGGGCCAGATGCTTTCTTTAATGATCCCACCTTACTAATCCCTAGTGTATCCCTGAGTCATCGTGAGCTCTCAACAGAAACTCCAGTGTCTAGGACAGCGCCTGTGCTGAGCAAATAAGGACACAAGCACATGTTTCTAAGTCAGATCTTCAGAGCACAAAAAGTACTTGTGTTTAATTAATCATTTTGAAATATGTCGTTCTTGTTAGTCCTGAGTATGAGGATGAGGGATTTGAAACCCTTTCATAGGCCATTTGTTGCTGCAGGTAAGTTTAAAGTGGGAACTTGAAAAGGCCTGATTTTCTGAGTGTGGAACAAATCACTTTTCTCAAAGTAAGAGTGTGCTTGTCTTGAGGTTATTATATAAAAATGTGAAATCAGTTCCTTTTTCTGATAGCATAAGGCTTAGTGGTAATTTGAAATTGCTCTTGAGTCATTTGCAAATAAAAAAGAACTTTAGAGCAAAGTCATTATAGATAATAGTTTATCAAATGTTTTGAGTTTTTGATATTTCCTTATTATACAAAGTTGAATCTGGACGATAGTGATAATTATAATCAAACAGAGACACCAGGCTTGAATGTCATATTTTTACATTGGTATGTCCTCTGTCAAATTAATTGTTTTCAAAAAGTGAAGTTTTTGACATTGGATTTGCAGGAACAGATGTCTATATCCTTTCACAAATATAAATTGTTTAATTTAATGGCAATGCCCAAACCAGCAAGTAGAGTGGAGGCAAATGGAATTCTTTCTGTTTGTACTGGCTGTTGTGTGAAGGCAATCATAGATACGGTCTGTATCCTGGGCTGAAATAGGTGAAATGGTGCAGGTCCTTGGATTTCATCATCCTGCACATTAAAATGGGTAAACAGAAGACCAGAGGCCCTTTACTCTGAAAGTCCTCAAGTTCACTGGTTTCAACTATCCCTTCTTCAAAAGGCTCAGAAGTCACACCCTTCTCAATAAAGCAGTTCTGTTCCCATAAGAATTTTCATATTCGTGGGTTTTAGGACTTCAGAGTCCAAATTCTCTTTGGCATTTTCTTTATTGTCATGACACTCTCAGCTTTAGATAGTTTCTGCTTCATAGTCAGAGGTTTGTAAATGTTCCCTTAGTTGTGAGAGAGTCCTAAAATCGATTCTTTTAATATGTAACTATATGGGAAGCTTTTTTTTTTTTGGTCTTTTTGAGACAGTGTCTACCTATAGCCTCCGCTGTCCTGAAACTCACTCTGTAGACCGGGTTGCTCTTGAACTCACAGAGATCTGCCTGTCTCTGCCTCCAGAGTGCTGGGATTAAAGGCGTACACAACCACGCCTGGCTTAAAGCTGGTTCTTAGCCACCATGTGGGTTCTCCGCAAGAGCAGACAGTGCTCTTAACCGCTGAGCCATCTTTCCAGCCCTATAGGAAGCAGTTTATACTTAGGGAAGAATGACATAAAATATATTTCTCACACCAATCTTATTGTTAGTCGGTTTCCCCAAGCCATGTTTTCCACATGTATTGTCTGCCTTTAGGGCTATAAAGTGTGTAAACGGTCATATATCATTCAGTAATAGGTGTGTATATTATTAATAACTGATGTATAATGATTGATTTTAAAACTCAAGATACTTCAAATTAGAAAAGTATTACTTAATCCCACTTAATAGTGAATTTTAAATATTTTTAAAGTATTTTATTTATTATGTGTATGAATGTATTGTCTGCATGTGTGCAAGTGCACCCATGTTGTGCAGTGCCCTCAGAGTCAGAAGAAGATGTTGGATTCCCCTAGAACTGGAATTAGGGATGGTTGTTAGCCATCATGTGGGTGCTGGGAATCAAAACCTGGTCCTCTTCAAGAGCAGCTAGTACTGTTAACCACTGAGCCATCTCTCCAGGCCCAAATTTTAAATATTAAAAAAAAATATAATTTGGGTTTATTTTTTAAACTGGTTGTAGTAGGCATGTCTTTTTTGCTGTACTATTTAATTTGGAAGTTCCTTGTGCATGCATGCATATATTTATGTGTGCATGTGTGCATAGCTGTGTTTGCACTTGTATATGAATGCATTTGGAGGCCAGAGGACAAGCAAAGGTGCTGTTTCTCAGGGGCTGCCTACCTTGTCTTTTGAGGCAGGGTCTCTCCCAAACCTGAAGCTCACCCAGTAGATTAAGTTGGCTGGCCAGCAAGCCCCAGGTATCTCCCTGTCTCCATTTCCCCAGGGTTGGGATTACAAGTGTGTACCACCACACCCAGCTTTGTTATGTGGGTTCTAGGGATTGAACTAAGTCTTCATGCTTCCAAGGTAAAACACTGTTGTCTGACCCATCTTTACTTGCCCAGGCCCTGGAAGTTTTCTGTTTTTTCCTTCCTCTAGCCTGATGGTTCTCAGATTTATTAATCCATGGAATACTTTTCACTTCATGATTTTCATTTTTCCAGAATGAATTAATGAGAGTATAATACTTAGATTTAAATTGACAGGAAAACTTAAAAAAATTTTTTTTATAAGAAACAGCAACCATGGTGCTAATACTTTGAAAAATATATGAGTAGAATAAAAAGTTAAAACATTGGAAAAAATTGAGTGACTGTGAATAGAACAAGAAAAATCCAATTTAAAATGAAGTTTAAAAAGACTCTCGCCGGGCATGGTGGTGCACACCTTTAATCCTAGCACTTGGGAGGCAGAGGCAGGCAGATCTTTGTGAGTTCAAGGCCAGCCTGGTCTACAGAGTGAGTTCCAGGACAGCTGGGGCTACAGGGAGACCCTGTCTCAAAAAAAGACCAAAAAAAAAAAAAAAAAAGACTCTCAATGATAACTGTTTTTCTGTCTTCTCACGTTTATTTAATATAGGTCAGTGCTTCATAGTTAGATCACCTTACTAAGTATAACATCCAGTTGCATTATTTTAGGTTTTTTTTTTTTTATAATTTTATTTATTTCTGTATGTGTATGAATGTACTGCCTGCATGCAAGTCTGTGCACCCGTGTCGTGCAACGCCGCGGAGGTCAGAAGAGGGTCTCGGATTCCCCTGGAGCTGGAGTTCTCCTGGAATTGGAGTTTCAGACGGTTCTCGGCCGCCATGTGGGTGCTGGGGATCGAACCCGGGTCCTCTGTAAGAGCAGTCGGTGCTCTTAACCGCTAGGCCATCTCTCCAGCCCCCTTTAGTTTGTTTTTAATACAGAGAAATATGAAAATGCCTTTTTCTTTTTTTTTATTATTAATTTTATTTATTTCTGTATGTGTATGAACGTACTGTCTGCATGCAGGTCTGTGCACCCGTGTACTGCAATGCCGCGGAGGTCAGAAGAGGGTGCCGGATTCCCCTGGAACTGGAGCTCTCCTGGAACCAGAGTTTCAGACGGTTCTCGGCCGCCATGTGGGTGCTGGGGATCGAACCCGGGTCCTCTGTAAGAGCGGTCGGCGCTCCCAACCGCTAGGCCATCTCTCCAGCCCGCTTACTCATTTTTCTAGAAACTAAAAGCTTTGAAAACTTCTGATTTTGAGTTAGATTAATATTGCAGCCTATGTTCTGAGTTCAATCAATATTTTAGTTTTATTTCTTCCTATTCCAGCCTAAATTTCGGTAAGATTCAAATTCAGCTTTACTGCTTCCCCCCTCTCCTCCTCCTTCTCCTCTTTCCCCCCTTTTTTCAAGACAGGATTTCATGTATCCCAGACTATCGTTGAAATTGCTATGTAACCAAGGATGACCTTGAACTTCTGACCTAACAGCCTCCACTTCCCAAATGCCAGAATTGCAGGCACGAAGTACCACAGCTTGGTTTGTGCAGTGCCGGGGATCAAACTCAGGGCTTCATGCATACTAAGCAAGCATTCTGCACACTGAGCTACATCCCCATCCCTGTCTTCTCTATGAAACACCTAAAACCGAGTAATCAAGAAGAAAAAAAGGCTAGAAGGAAACAGTGATGATGATACAAGATGTGAGAAGAAAGAATCGTCAGAGATTGTGATAATGTCTTTAACTTTTTCTATTTTTGGAGATTTCTGGAAGGAACAGGCTGACATCTCAAGGTGATAGCATGGGTGGTCCAGTCTAATGGAAATAAGGTGTTGGAGAATTGAGTATAACCCAAACCAACCGCACAAAGCAGTGCACCTGAAAATTGATTTGCTTTTAATTATCACCACATACTAAAAATTCTTTCAAATGGCAGTGGTAAAATAATATTTCCTACTGGTAGACCACTGCTACCGTGCCTTGCCCCTTGGTACACCATTTTATTTCTAGCATATTTTTAAATGAAAACAAAATAAAAAACAGAACTAGTTACAAAAATTTCAAATATTTTGAAAGTTTTAATTTTTGTTTATTTTGGTTTTTTTTTTTTTTTTTTTTTTTGAGATGAAGCCACTCAGGCTAGCTTGGACTCCCTGTCCTTATGTTCCTGCCTGCCACATGCTGGGATCACAGGCTTGCACCATTATGTCTAGCCCCAAATAAGCAGTTTAGTAAGTTACTTTTAGTGAAAAAAGAAGTTTGAGCTGTTCATAGAATAATCGTACCGTTTATGAAAGTATTAATCCACAGAGCTCTGTGATAGTGCTGATTACAACCTTGTCAGTGGATCTTTTTGACTGCACTTCTTTCTCATGTCCTTTGTAACTGTAAGGCTTAGACCACTTTTTTCCTGCTATTATTTTACCTGTTGTACTCCCTAAAACAGAATGGACTCAAATTAATTGGTAACTAATTACCCTAGAGAATCTAGGGAACAAAACATTCCTTGAGACATCACCAGATTTACACTAAGTATTGAGCTTCAGGAGCATGAAATTTAGAAAATATATTTTTTTCTTTTTCTTTTTTTAAGTTGCTGGAGTTCTACTAGCATTGATTTACCTTAAATCTAGATTCTAGCTAAGTTTTTGAAATGTAATGTATTAGTAGCTTCAGTTCTATAGACGCTCCATCTAGATCTTAAGTACGGTTTTATTGTTCACTTAATTTTCCAGAATAGAGGAAAAAGAGAGACGAATAAGCATAAATTCAACACACCAGTTTGAGCATTGATGAAATTACATTGCTTATGAGACATTTGAATCTCATTTGTCTTTAGAATGCAAACATGTGAGAAATATGTTAACAGAGGTAACATTTGAAAGTGAAATTTATACTATAGTTAGTAATTCATTCCCTCTGAAAATTGTTACCAACTTCTGGGGCTGGAGAAATGGCTCAGTGGTTAAAAACACTGGGTACTCTTGCAGAGGACCCTGGTTTGATTCCCAGCGCCCATGCGGTGGCTAACAACCACCTGTAACTCCAGTTCTAGGGGATCCGACAGCCTCTTCTGAGTTTTGTGGCACTGCATGACATGACTGCACCTACCTACATGCAGGCATTTCACTCGTACACATAAAATAAAAATAAATAAAATATTAAAAAATTGTAACCAACTTCCATAAACTTGAAACATATTTGTTTTCCTATTGATGGATAATATTTGTTCCAACTTGGACAACATTAGACTATGAAGTATCTAAAGTATTTTAAAATTTTCAAGTATTATTTCTTTTTAAAAAAATTTTATTTATTTTTGTATGTGTATGAATGTACTGTCTGCATGTAGGTTTGTGTACCTGTGTCATGCAATGCCGCGGAGGTCAGAAGAGGGCGTCAGATTCACCTGGAACTGGAGTTAAAGATGGTTCTCAGCCGCCACGTGGGTGCTGGAGATTGAACCCAGGTCCTCTGTGAGAGCAGTCGGCGCTCTTAACCTCTAGGCCATCTCTCCAGCCCAATTCTTATTTCTAAATAATAAAAATGTTATAGAAATCTTTTAACAATTGTGATAAGTAGTCTAACTAAGGTGTTGTGCTTCTAAGAGCATATTTGAGCAACATTTGGGGGGGGTGGCTAGAGCACTGCTGTGGCTTCTTTCCTGGCTAAGTCATTCTGGACCCCCTTGTCACTGATGGTAGTGGCTTGTGAGTTGGTCCTTCACCCTTGGTCCATCTTCTATATCAGGGATGATGATACAATTCACAGCAAATATATTTTATTTAATATTTATTAGCATCCAGAGTGGAAAATGATTCTTTAAAAAGTACTTCAAGATACAGACTTTAAGACATTTGTACCTCTTTTAAGGTTTCTCAATTTTAATTTTTTATGGTTATCTGACTTTTAGGGGACATTGTATTTTAAAGTTTTGCCCCTTTAAGCATCAGAAGAAACTTTATTTTGAGTCCTAAATAAGTTTATAATGCTTTTAGAAGAAAGCCTCCTGTGCAGGTTCCTTGGGCCTGTGAAAGACGCACCTTGAGTAGACTGTACACAACTTTGCTTTGGTTTTAGATATGAACTTCTCTTCCATTTGGAAATTTCTTCCGTCTCTTTTTGGAGACTGAACAACTCGTCTTGCTTTCTTTGTTTTGCAGTGTGCTGATCAATGGAAGGTAGTGCATGATGATGAAAATTGTTGCTTTTGGTTGTTGTTCTTCATGAGATGTTTTTCCCCCAAGGACAAGTTAATGAGGACATTTCTGACCAGTAGGTTTTACCTACTCCCATTGACTTTGTTTTTTGAAGTATTACTAAGCTTTTGACAACTATTTCTTTGGAAATTCACAGAAGAAAAGCCTTTAGGAAAAAATTGTACTTGATGTTAAGGGAGAACTAAATTTCTTTGTTGTTTGTTTTTTTTGGATTTGTATTAAGGAAAATTGTGAAATTGTAATGACTAAGTGCATATTTTTGAAGGTTTTTACTTTGTTTACTTCCTCATAAAAAAAAAAAAATATAATATATATAATATAATTATATTATATATATATAAAACAAGCAAACCAGTGACTGTTAACCCTAATTTATTTTTACTCTTCAAGTGACATTACTTTTAACTGGCTACATTTGGATAATAAAAGCCATGGATTTAAACCACTTAGTAATTTGGTTTCATTTTTAACACAAATAACACCTTTTCATCCATTTTATATAAACTTCAAACAACATATGTTTTAACTTACTGCCAAATAAGAAGAAATGTGTTACATTAAAGTGCATGTTGTTTGCTTGTGCATTTGGAAATACCATTCATTTTATAGCAATTTTGAGTTATTTTTCTGTCACTTTGTATTCCTATTCAAACAGACATACAGAAACCCTCACTCAAAACAACTCCCTTAGGGTTTACTACTGGATGTCAGCAGACATGAGGGAGGTGCAGTATACCACAAGCTTAGGTCGTGGGGATGCCAAGTCGTGGTGACTTGCATCCATTGTTTGAATTGTGTCTGCTTGAAATTCTGTAATATTTAAATATTTTTCTTTTATGTTTAGGTGGAGAGAGAGAGAGAGAGAGAGAGAGAGAGAGAGAGAGAGAGAGAGAGAGAAAGAGAGAGAGAGATAGATCACTTTTTTCATACACTCTTTCTCTGGGATTTGGTCCAAACTTAATAATTTTTTTTGTCTTTTTGAGACAAGGTCTGCCTGTAGCCCCAGCTGTTCTGGAACTCACTCTGTAGACTAGGCTGGCCTTGAACTCACAGAGATCTACTTGCCTCTGCCTCCCGAGTGCTGGGATTAAAGGCATGTGCCACCACACCCGGCTTAAAATTTTTTTTTTAATTTTATTTATTTGTTTTCTATGTGTATGAATGTACTGTCTGCATGTAGGTCTGTGCACCCATGTCGTGCAGTGCTGCGGAGGTCAGAAGAGGGTCTCGGATTCCCCTGGGACTGGAGTTAAAGACGGTTCTCAGCCACCATGTCGGTGCTGGGGATCGAACCCAGGTCCTCTGCAAGAGCAGTCGGTGCTCTTAACCACTAGGCTATCTCTCCAGCCCCTGGCTTAAAATTTTTTAAACTTATTTTTTTAAATTTATGTGTATAAGTGTTTTTTTGCCTGTAGGTATGTAAGTGCACCCATGAGTGCAATGCCCACACAGGCCAGAAGAGGGCTCTGGGTTCCCTGGAATTGGAGTTTTGGATAGTTGTTAGCCACCAAGTGGGTGCTGGAAACCAAACCTGCATCTCTGCAAGAGCAGCCAGTACTGTTAACCTCTGAGCCATCTCTCCAGCCCCTGGTCCAAATGTTAAAATATTTATTATTTTTTTTCATATATGCCTGATGTGTGTACATTCCACGTATGTCTGAGGAGGTCAGAGGATAACTTTTGTAGAGTTCTCTCCTTTCACTTTTACTGGGTTCTTGTGATCAAAGTCAGGTTGCCAGGCTTGCATGGTAAATGCCTTTATCTGCTAAGCCATGTCTCCA
Source organism: Rhizomys pruinosus (assembly GCA_009823505.1). Taxonomy (NCBI): domain Eukaryota; kingdom Metazoa; phylum Chordata; class Mammalia; order Rodentia; family Spalacidae; genus Rhizomys; species Rhizomys pruinosus. Next base: position 492,011 of record VZQC01002712.1, read on the forward strand.
GCCTGTGGTCCCGAGTTTGTTTGTTTGTTTGTTTGTTTGTATGTATGTATATGAGAGTTATACCTGCATTTGTCTAAGTGCGTCTGTGTCATGCAGTGCCTGAGGAGGACAGAGAGGGTGTTGAGTCCCCTGGAACTGGAGTTGGAGATGGTTGTTAGCCACCCATGTGGGTGCTGTGATTCAAATTCCCATCTTCTACAAGAACAGCCAGTGTTCTTAACTGCTGAGCCATCTCTCCAGACCTGTGGTCCTGGATTTTTTAAAATTTATTTTTTATTTTTTATTTTTTGGTCTTTTTGAGGCAGGGTCTCCCTGTAGCCACAGCTGGCCTGGAACTTACTCTGTAGACCAGGATGGCCTTGGACTCATAGAGATCCACCTGCCTCTGCCTCCCAAGTGCTAGGATTAAAGTTGTGTGCCACCATGCCCGGCTGGTCCTAGATTTTTAAACTGCATTGCTAAAGGACTATGATCATGTAAAGTGTGAAATAATAATAATAAAAGATTTGGACAGAAAATGGAAAGTTTTTAATGTTAAAATGCAATTAAAATGGTGGATTATTTTTGAATTAATAAATCAGAGCTCTAATGTGAGAGAAATTCCGAGCAGATATGTGTTTTAGTTTTTATTCTTGGGGAGTAAAGTCAGAATTTTTAGGGGTATTAGTTTAATATTCTGAGGAATAAAGGACTTAGCAGGCATGGGTACTGCTGCCCATTTTACCTCTAATTATTATGTGATCTTGAGCAACCCATTCATTATCTGAATCCCAGGTTTTCGACTACCACAAAGTTCAAGTTCAAGTGTGACAGCAAAGCCAGTGAGAACACTCTAGGGTGGTGCTGGTAGTAGAGGATTCCAGGAGGGGTGCCAGGAGGGGTGCCAGGAGAGATGCTTGCAGAAATCTTGTCTCAGATTTAGTACTCAAGGGGTATCAAAAATCACTAATGATTCGGATGCATCATCTTTTTTTTTTAAGGATCTTTATTTTAATTTTTTTAAATTTATTTTTTATGTGTATGAATGTACTGTCTGCATGTAGGTTTGTGCACCCGTGTCCTAGGCCATCTCTCCAGCCCTTTTTAATCATGTGTATATGTGTGTGTGAGAAAGGGGGTTTGTGCATGTGAGTGAAGTGCCTGCAGAGGCCAAAAGAGGGCACCAGATCCCCAGGAGCTGGAGTAGGAACTGGTGAGTGCCTGACATGAGTGCTGGGAATCGAAATTGATTGCTCTGCAAGAGCAGTATTCACTGTTAACTATGAGCCAGCTCTCTAGCCTGGTGCTTCACCTTTTTAACAACCTTCATAAACTTTAAGTTCAATTTAATAGCTATCAATAGAAGGGTGGGCAATAATTTTCTCAGTCAAAAGACAGTGTAGCTATATATAACTAGGACATTCCACTCTGTTTTTATAAGGTAATTTCTTTATTTTCCTATTCTTTGAAAGTTTTGTTGAAGAATGATTTAAGATTTTCTTCCAGAGTCTGAAGCATATTTCATAGCAAACTCTTCATCTGGCAAGCGAGGGATGCTTTGTCACCTGGGCAGCTAGTTTGCCAGTTCACATTCCGAAGTATCCACTTACCTTTCTCCTGTATTAAAGATGATTGTATCACAGGATGCCATGTGAGGGAATAACAGAGAATGCTTCTGGAACTTCTTTGAGATCTGCCACAACAGAGTGCCCTGGAAAGGCTAGAAATGTTTTAAAAAGTTTTTGTCATGTAGCATCTTAAATTGTACCAAGTGAATGTGGCTTCTTTGAAAGAAGAGAGATTAGAGTTACTTAAAACATAGCATTAATTGCTTAAGGAAATTAAAAGAAGCTCCATTGTGGAAGTGAAGATTTAGGTCAAATTTATAATTATATAATAAAAAATTAAAAAACTTCCCCAGGACCCTTTACCTCACCGCCCACCCCTGCTGCTTTCTGCTTTCATGGCTCTTGTGATCAGGACTCTTGTCCCATCATGTCTCTAGTCCTCGGATCCTTGGAAGTACAGACTATGTCTTATTTGACTTGATCTTCTTATCTATGTCATACAGCAGTAGATGCTCAAGAAAGAACCTGATGAAAGAGTGTCAAGTGTAGAGTCATGGAAGATAGACCCTGATTATGTCCACACCCATATAAAAGCAAAATGAGCAGTATAATGAAGACATGAAATACTATTACTGTGTTTCATTCACAAGAGGAAAATGCCTCTTTACTCTTCCATAAGAGTGGATAGCTGGGCTGGCAAGATGGTTCAGTGGATAAAAGCACCTGTCCCCAGGCTTGACAAGCAGAGTTCAGTCCTGGAAACCCACATGATGGAAGGAGAGAACCAACTCTTTAGGTTGTCCTTTGATCTCCACACATGTGCCACAGCATGCAAGTACACACACACACACACACTCACACACACATGCACACACACACACGCACACACACATGCACACACATACACATGCTCACACACATGCACACACATATGCATTCAAATAAATGTGAAGAGTTGACATTTTATTTTTGAGGACTGATTAGGAACATATATGCGTATAGTTTTAAACTAAAAATAGCTTTATAATAGGTTAAAAATTATAAAAATATATTGGTAAGATATTGTCACTTAATTCATGAAACTCGAGATTGCATTAGTTGTCTAAAGCTTTTTTTTTTTGGTGTTAACTTCAATATTGTCCTTAATCGATATGCAAGGATGTCTGTCAGTAAGAAGCAAATCTTTCTTACCATTAGTTATTGGCTAGTTAGATGAAGGCAGGTTGGGAGTCAGGCTGAGATGTCTGGTCAGGCTCCTACTGTGCCGTCCCAGCACTTCAAACACTGGTATCTAACTTTCTTATTTCCTTAATTGTGAGGCCACAGAGAAAGCCCCCACTGGACAGCCCCTGCCAAAGGCTCTACTTGTTTTTTGCTGCCATTTTCTTCCATTAATGATAAAGTTAGAATGGTTGCACTTAACACTCGCGTGTCTTAGGCAGAATCTTTTCCTTATGAAATCCAATATCTAGTACCTCAAAGTAAAGAACAATAAACAATCCTATCCTTTAAATTCAGCAAAATTGTCTTCTCCTGCATTCAGAGAAAGGCCATGATACTCTGGACCATCACTAAGCTTGTAATTTTTTAATGCCAAAGCATTTAAACTTTTTCAGATTTCTATTGTAAGAGTTCTCAGTACAATTTTACATTATCCCTTCTATTGACTGATCTAAAGATTTAACTGTTAATTTAACCAGCATTATTATACTTTTCCTCTAGAATAAATTGAGGCTTTTAAAGTGAATTGATTCCTTACTGTCCTATAACAATAAGACATATTCAGAAGCCATATTTTTTAGATACCATCATGCAGTATCATCGATACTTGCAGAGAGGAAAAGCTGTTGTCTACAGAATGAGGGTGAAAATTAAATACTCCCTGCTGATTCAAAGAAGCACAGACATCTACTTTATGTATGAGTAGGTATGGCTCAGTAAAAAATATGGTTCAGCTTCATGTATATTTTCTAGGGCACAGCAGCTCTCTTCACTTTTAATTGAAACAGCCTTTGGTGCCATTCTTTTAGGTGACTTGTGCCACACTCCCTACAGGCTCTCAGTAAATACTAGCTGATGATGAGAGATGAATATACTTCCTTCTCAGTTCTGTGCATGAGATAACCAAACCTTTTGGGAAAAGTTAATAACTAGCGGTATTCTACATCCCTAAGGGAATATGACTTTGAATTATTTCTCTTCATCATAGATAAATTTGAGTGAACTTCATGTTTGGGGCTTGGGAAATGACATTTGCATGAGTGATACTAACGCATGGTAATGTAAATGCTTTGTTTATGTTCAAATCCAGTGGACAGGCATGGAGATTCTGTTGCTATGGTTTACTTATGATAGCCTTCAGGGCACCTGGCAGCATTATTTGTTATCATCATTTGTTACATTAGTTGAACAGTGGACTTAGAAGTTAAGTGTTAGCCTTTGGCTAAAATTATCTGCCAAGACCTGTACTTTTACAGATGTAGGAAAAGTGGGGGGCTCACTTTTCATTATTCATATATGAAGTATATTTATTATGATTGACTGCTTTGTTGAAAATGAAACAAAATACAAATTAAAGCTCAATAAATAGCTTAAGGGGGCCAACATAAACTGTAATATTGATTTTATATATCTCTCAGTTAAAAATATTTTATTATTTTTATGTGTATGAGTATATTACCTGCATGTGTGTAAGTGCACTCATGTCAAACAAAATGTACAGAGGCCAGAGGAGGGCATTGGACCCCCTGGAACTAGAGTTATGGTTTGGTTGTTGGCCAACATGTGGGTGCTGGGAATCAAACCTAGGTCCTCTGTGCTCTTAACTGCTGAGCCATCTCTTGATTTTATGGTTTTAAATTTTATTTAAAAAATTTTTTTTTATTAATTTTATTTATTTCTGTATGTGTATGAATGTACTGTCTGCATGCAAGTCTGTGCACCCGTGTCGTGCAACGCCGCGGAGTTCAGAAGAGGGTCTCGGATTCCCCTGAAACTGGAGTTCTCCTGGAATTGGAGTTTCAGACGGTTCTCAGCCGCCATGTGGGTGCTGGGGATCGAACCCGGGTCCTCTGTAAGAGCGGTCGGCGCTCTTAACCGCTAGGCCATCTCTCCAGCCCCGATTTTAAATTTTATTAGCTGATTGTTTCATACCAGCTGATATTGAAAATGTTGACAGATATCTCAACATCTCTGTTTCAGTGAAAATACTCTTGTTTTTCATTATCAGAAAAATAAGTGGTATAGTATTTTTTAAGTGGTATAAGCACTAAGAAAAAGTAGAACAAAGCACTTAGGATAAGAAACAAAGGGATGTTTGCAAGGTGGTTGGACTCTGACATTACCCTTTCCCTTTTACTATTTACTTATTCATTATTTATCTGTTTCAGATAATATAGGTTCTCATCTATCTTGGGTTGGCCTTAAAGTTACAGTGTAGCTGAATCCCCAACCTTCTGCCTCTATCCTTCCAAGTGCTGAGATTATAGACATGTACCACTACACCAACCACTGTTGCTTTTTAAAAATAGTTTTTCTTGCAGCTGGGCATGGTGGTGCACACCTTTAATCCTAGCACTTGGGAGGCAGAAGCAGGCGGATCTTTGTGAGTTCAAGGCCAGCCTGGTCTACAGAGTGAGTTCCAGTACAGCTGTGGCTACAGGGAGACCCTGTCTCAAAAAGACAAAAAAAAAAAAAAAGTTTTTTCTTTTTTTTTTGTATGTGTGTGAGAGAGACCATGAAACCTCAGTGTTTTCGATGCTGTAAGGTTGGCTAATATTCAGTTTTTATCAACAGTTCTTTTTTTTTATTTTTTTTTTTTTTTTGGAGTCTTTTCTGAGACATGGGTCTCCCTGTAGCCCCAGCTGTCCTGGAACTCACTCTGTAGACCCGGCTGGCCTTGAACTCACAGAGATTCGCCTGCCTCTGCCTCCCAAGTGCTAGGATTAAAGGCGTGCGCCACCACGCCTGGCTTATCAACAGTTCTTTTAGGGGAACAAGTCTCTAACCAGATAAGATATTCTGTTGTATTTATTTTGTATACTTCCCCATTGCTTGGAAGTATTACATTTATTTTTAGGAGCATGTGTTATTCCTATATTGAAGAAATCTAGTAAGAAAAGAGAGGTGGGGGGATATGAATGACTATAAGCTGCTACATGGGACAAAAAGGCATCAGGGGCAGACCCGCATGCAGACAGTACATTCATACACATACAAAAAATAAATAAAAAAAAAAAAAAATAGAGCCAGATATCTGGGTTTAGACCATCCACTGGAATGCTTGTCCACAGTGGGCGGATAGATGGAATCTTCATACCAGAAGAGGTATCTGGAGCCCAGGTGAGCAGTGTTTAAGTGGGACTATGGATGGGGAAAGGAGTAAGAATATGGACAGGACTATATAGTAGAATAAGATTGGAAACATAGGCCAATTTTTAATTGAAATGGCCTAAAACAAAGGCATCAGTGATCATGGAGTGTAATTAGAATACAAATGTCTTGTGTTGAGTTTTATGCTTTTCTTTTTACAGTAAATTTTGATCCTTTGAGTCATTTTGGAGTGTAGGTACATGTCTATTGAAAGAGATCACAGCAATATTTAATGTCTGTAGATAGCTTCAGGACACTGACAGAGCTGGCCAGCTTGTGTCAACATTTAGAAAAACAGCGATTCATTTCTCAGTTTTGGTGATGATGTAAGAGGTTTCTTGAACTATATAATATGAGGTTAGGCTCTTACACATAAAAGTTAAAGTAAAAAAGCTATTCATTAGTTAGCAGAGTAGGTTAATCAGTCCTTTGCTAAGCTAGACATACAGAACTTACCAATATACATATACACATGTGCATTCTCTGTAAGGATGTGTAGCTAAACATATTCATTAGTATCATTTAAGAGATGCTCTCTCTTTGTCATATTTCTTTGGCAAAAGCCTAGCTGTTCTGTTGCAGTGGTTTTGATGATAAAATCCTGTAATTCGAGAGCTTGGCCTCTTCAGCCGAACAACTGCTACCTTGGGCTGTGTTGGACCAACTGTGAGGGGTCTGTTTTCTTGAGACCCGGAAAGCTGTTTTGTTTGCTAAACAAAGGCATTGTTGATTTCAGTGATTTAATTCCCCTTTTGGCTAAAGGCTGATGAATGAAAGCAGTGCTTATTTGGGAAGGAATCTGTTGCTAAGGCAACTGATATCTCCTTAATTATTAGCCAATATTTCTATATGAGATTGGTCTCTTTTGATAGCTGGAAATAACCAAATTATCCTAAACACTTTTTAAGTCTTGAATCCAGTGTGATGATGGGGAATGTGGGGAGGATTTATTTCAAATATTTAAGCAGATATCTTCTATTTGTATTGGCGTAGTGAAGGCATTAAGCTTGTGATAGCAAAAATATAGGTAACCACATGGTATTTGCCAAATCTCCTTCATTGTAAGAGATCTTGTTACTTAAGCCCCATTGCAGTTCTAAGATTAATGACCTATGCTCAGTCTTTTTTTTAAAAATTGAATTCTTTGATGTCTGTAGGAAAATATAATATGTCCAATCCGTCTTTTATCCTCAGGAATAGGCCGAGATATAGAGAAACTTGTAAGTACCATTTGAGTAATTATGCTAACAAGGACTGTCATCAGAGCTGTCTGCAGCCATTTATGTGACACTCTTTTCTCAAATGTTTTTCCTAGTGCAAGTTCTGACCTTGGAGAGTGACCTTTTTCTGCCTATTACTTTGTAGGATCATGTAAAAACCCACGGTTTCTTGTCTCTTGGCAGCACCTTTGTTTGATCATTTAAAATTAATTGAAGCTTTGCATGTAGTCAAGCTCCAGTTCTGGTGTGTTCAGATCACACTTCCCTATTGTTCTCCTCCAGTGTGAAGGACAGACTGAGAAATCAGTACAGTTCTTGGAAAATGGCAGTTTGCCTTTATAATTTTACTGTAGCACAATAAAATACTTGTGGATAGTCAGAGTGAGCATGTGGCATCTCAGGACCTTACGACAAAGTGGGGATTGTTGTCCTTTGGTGCTTGTCTTCTGACAGGCCCCGGGGGACATGATGAAGTTCTTCTGTTACTCAGAGTGTCCCACGTTTTCCATTCAAGTGAACATGGAGTTTTGAAATGTGAACCTCTTTGATTTCTGTGCTGGGGAAGAACCATCAGGAGCTTCACATGAAAGGGTTTTGTCACAATAACACTGGGTAAAATCTGTTTTGTGATACTTTTGGATGGTTATAGCCTTTCCTCAGGATTAGTCTTTCCATGTTTCATTCATGGGGATGACTCTGGCTTTACACCTTGGGTTGAATTGAATATAAAAAGCTTTGTATTATGTATTGGAACAATACTTGAGTTTGATTCATGTACATATTTATTATCTATTCTAGACTTGTGGAATTTCACTTTTCATTTTAAATAGTTTCAAGAAGTAAATACAGATAAGATTCACTTGATGAAAATATTAAAATACATGAACAGGGACAATAGCTGCCAACACTGTTGACTAAAACATAAGCAGAAGCCACAGAATACAGGTTTGAAGTGGTTGTTGTCCCTCCTAGTCTCTTCAGCATCATTACGCCGGTTCTTGTTCAGTGGCTTTTTGTTTTTGTTTATCCTTCTTCCCTCCTCCTCCTCCTCTTCCTCCTCCTCCTCCTCCTCCTCCTCTTCCTCTTCCTCCTCCTCTTCTTGTGCGTTTTGCAGTATCTACTGAAATGCTTCCATCTCACACTACATTATAAGCTTATATATAAAGCTTATATAAAGTTAAATATGTGATACATTTTAAATTAGCCTCTTAAATTTTTTTTGTGAGAATTTCATATATGTTGTATTTGCATTATTCCATCCCTCCCAGTCCTTCTTCAACTCTTCTCATGTCTCCTCAACTTACTTCTATTTACTTGTCCTCTTCTTTGAGTATTATTATTACATATATACACATGTTATACATATATGTATATAATGCACTGTGTCCATTTAGTGGTGCTTGTGTGTACCTGTGGTTAGGGCTGCCCACTTGGGATTAGGTCATTTCTCAGTGAGCTGGTCCCTGGAGAAAACTGATTCTTCCTCCTTCAGCATCCATTGCCTGTAGCTCTTCGTCTTGAAGTGAAATTTCCCCCATCCACCTTGGCATGTTATCTGGTTTTGTTATTACGCAGATCTTATTAGACCACCATACTATGGGGATTTAATGGGTGTCCTTCCCTATCACATCTAAACTGCATTAACTAGCAGCAGGCATCTTGTCCCTCTGGCTGTTACATTCTTTCTGCTCCTTCTTCCATGATACAACCTGAGACTTAGGTGTAGAGGCTGCATTGAAGATGTATCAGAGCTGGCCAATTCACAGTCAGTTAATCTCTGTGTTTTGGCCAGTTGTAATAGTTTCTATCTGTTTTTTTTTTTTTTTTTTTTTTTTGTTTTATTTTTTTTTGGTGTTTTCGAGACAGGGTCTCCCTGTAGCCCCAGCTGTCCTGGAGCTTGCTCTGTAGACCAGGCTGGCCTTGAACTCACAAAGATCCGCCTGCCTCTGCCTCCCAAGTGCTAGGACTAAAGGCGTGCGCCACCATGCCCGGCATTTCTATCTGTTTTAAAAAGAAGCTCCTTTGATGAGTGGTGAGAGGTATACCCGTCTGTACATATAAAGCTATGCATTAGAATACGGCAAGGAATTATTTTGGTCTAGGGAAGTGACAGAGTAGGTTCTTCTCTAGGGTCTGTGACCTCTCCAGTCATGTGTACTTGGCTGTGTTTACAGGACCACACAGGAATTCTGTCCCGTTGAGTGGGCCCTTGAATCCAATTAGATAGCTGTTGATTGCTTCTAAGATAAAAATGCTACTATTATACAAATAAATATAATTCGCTGGTCATTGTTGTGGTCTATAGGCTTTCCAGCTGGGTAGGATCACTGGCTGGTTTCTCCCTTGGAAGCTCCCATGGTACCCTCTTTTTTTTTTGTCTTTTCGAGACAGGGTCTCCCCCTGTGGCCCCAGCTGTCCTGGAACTCACTCTGTAGACCAGGCTGGCCTTGAACTCACAAAGATCCGCCTGCCTCTGCCTCCCAAGTGCTAGGGTAAAAGGCGTGCGCCACCACGCCCGGCTCTGCATGGTACCCTCTAATACTATGAGAGGTAGTCTTCAGGGAGGAGGCTTCCATGCAGTTCCAGCTCAATTGCTCCAAGTCATCTGTCTGAAGTTGTCTCTTCAACAATAGAGTTTTACCTTTAAGTTCTGAAAAGCAATCAAGGGCTGAGGCAATAGCCTGTATTATTTTAAGAACTCTTTTGATCTTATTTAAAGTATGATTAAACTTGATCTATCATTGTTCCTTGAAAAACATTTTGTGCTACTTTGCAATTCCATATTTTTATGTATTTCAGAGGTTTTCATTTTAGCAATCTAATTTATGAGATTCTTTCTTCCTGGATTATTGTAGGAAAAACCAACTTTTTTGTTTGTTATTTTTGAGACAGGGTCTTCCTATAGCCCGAGCTGGCCTGGAACTTGCTATGTAGACCAGGCTAGTATTGATCTTGCACAGATCTGCCTGCCTCTGTCTCCCAAGTGCCTAGATTAAAGGTGTGTACCACCAGGCTGGGAAAAAATAACTTTTAAAAAGATTGTTGAGGGCCAGAGATGTAGCTTAATGGTGGAATACTCACTTGCCATTAGTTCAATTACCTGTGCTGAAAAAAGAAAAGATTCTACAAAGAGAATTTATTTCAATATTGCTTAGATAATAACATTCAACCCAATTTAGCATATGCTGGATTCTACATGTATGGAGCTATAAGTTTCCTTTTTCACATGAAAGTTGATTCCATTTTGAAGTAAAAGTGCTTATCACCATTTTCTCAGATTCACTGAAAATCAAAGATATAGAAGAGGCTAATTTTGTTAGCCTTTTTCATGACCTTGTATTGCATATATGTATGCATATATTATATATACTCAGTGGCTTTTAAACTATATACATCATAAATCTTATCTTTATATATATTCATATAACAATATTCTTTCTTTCTCTAATAGAGATTTTTCAGTCTAAAGTTAGCTAACTTTTGTCACTAATTTATCTTTATTTTTTATTTATTTAATTAATTTTTAAAATTTATCTTTATTTTTAGCTAGTTTGTTGTCTTTCATTTTTAATTTTTTTGTACATGTGTGGCATGCTTGTGGAGGTCAGAGGTTGACACCCAGTGTCTTTTGTTTTGTTTTGTTTTTTGGTCTTTTTGAGACAGGGTCTCCCTGTACCTCAGGCTGTCCTGGAACTCACTATGTAGACTAGGGTGGCCTTGAACTCACAGAGATTCACCTGCCTCTGCTTCCCAAGCACTTGTATTAAAGGCATGCACCACCATGCCTGGCCCCAGTGTATTTATTTATTTATTTATTTATTTATTTATTTATTTATGGAATTCACAATATAAGAGCACAGTAGTTTTCAGATCACATTAACATTGCTCAGTTTGTCTTACAACTAGGTAATTGGTGCTAGCATCCACAGATGAGACATACCATTTGTCATTTGTTTTTCTGGGACTATGTTACTTCACTTAGCATGATATCTTCTACCTCCATCCATTTCCCTGCAAACTTCATGATGTCATCTTTCTTTACTGCTGCATAGAACTCCATTGTGTAGATGTACCACATTTTCTCTATCCACTCGTCAGTTGAGGGGCAATTGGGTTGGTTCCAGCTCTTTGCTATTGTGCAGAGAGCTGCAATAAACATGGCTGTGCATGTATTTCTGCGGTAAGATGAGTCTTGTGGTTATATACCCAGGAGTGGTATGACTGGGTCAGGTGGCAAGCTTATTTTGAGTCTTCCAAGGGTTCTCCACACTGCTTCCCATGGTGGCTGTATGAGTTTACATTCCCACCAGCAGTGGATGAGTGTTCCCCTTTCCCCACAACCATTCCAGCACTTGGTATCATTTGTTTTCTTGATCCTAGCCAGTCTTATTGGAGTGAGATGATATCTTAAAGTGGTTTTCATTTGCATTTCCTTAATTATCAGCGACACTGAACACTTTTTAAGCTGTTTCTTGGCCATCTCTAATTCCTCACTTGTGAAGTCTCTGTTCTGCTCTTTGCTCCATCTATTGAGCGGGTCATTTGTTTTCTTTCTTCTTTGTTTTTTGAGTAGTTTATATATTATGGAAATCAATGCTTTGTCAGATGTATCTGCAGTGAAGGTTTCCTTCCACTCTATGTGCTTTCTCTTTACTTCCTTAATTGTTTCTTTTGATGTACAGAAGCTTTTGAGTTTAATGAGGACGCATTTGTCAGTTGTCGACCTTAATTCTTGCGCAGCTGCTGTCTGATTCAGGAAGTCTTTTCCTACGCCTATGTCTTGTAGTCTGCTGCCAACTTTTTCTTCTATTGCCTTCAGAGTTTGGGGTTTCACGTTGAGGTCTTTGATCCATCTGGAGTTGACTTTTGTACAGGGCAAGAGGTAGGGGTTTAATTTCATTCTTCTACAAGTGGTGATCCAGTTTTGCCAANGAGATCCCCCCTGTATTGCTCTTCTTGCTCAGGGTTGCTTTGGCTAATTTGGGGTCTTTTGTTATTTTCCAAATGAACTTAGGACTTTTTTTCCCAAGCCGTGAAAGAAACTCTTGGGGGATATTTTTAAATTGGGATTGGCATTAAATCTGTTACAATAGTTTTGGGTACAATGGACATTTTTACTATATTAATTTTCCCTGATCATGAGCATGGGAAGGTTTTTCCATCCTTCTGATGTCTTCTTCAATTTCCTTATTCAGGGTTTAAAAAATTTTTTTGTAGAGAGATCTTTCATGTCTTTTGGTTAGGTTTGTTCCTAGGTATTTTTATTGTTTTGAGGCTATTGTAAAGTGGGAGTCCTTCCTGTTTCCTTCTTCAGTTGCTTTGTTGGGGTAAGAAAGACTATCATTTTTCTAAGTTAATTTTGGCATCCCTGCCACTTTACTTGAAACTCTAATCATTTCTAGGAGTTTGCTTAGTGATGGAGCGCCTTCATTTGAGGCATCCTTCAAAGTACAACAATCATATCATCAGCAAATGGGATAGCTTGCACTTCTTCTTTTCCAATTAGTACTCCTTTTAATTCTCCCTTTTTCTTGCCTTATTGCCCTAGCAAGTGTTTCAAACACTATATTGGAAGAGAAGTGTGACCAGGGGGCAGCCTTGCCAAGTTCCTAACTTTAAGGGGAATGTCTTCCTTCTTCTGACCATTAGGAGTGATACTTGACAGAGTATTCGACGATATCCGGGCTCCTCTGCGAATACTGCCAGTCTACAATATGAGGACTAGCGATGACCCTCGAGATCCAATGTCTCGTACGGACTTTAAGCCTAATATGATGCAGGTCTTGTCATAAGCTTTTTCCTTTTTGCATCAATTGAGATGATTCTGTGGTTTTGTCTTTTCAGTCCATTTATATGTTTCATGCTCAATATCTGATTGTACTTTTCATTAATATGAAACCATCCCTGCATCTTGGTATTGATCCAACCTGGTCATATGGATGATCTTTTGATGAGTTCTGTATGCAGTTTTGCAAGTATTTTGTTCTGTAACTTATTTGCATGTGTTGGTGTTCATCTAGTGAGACGTGGGTCTATAGTTCTTCTTTTTGGTTGTATCTTTGGCTGGTTTGGTATTTAGAGTGAATGCTGGCTTCATAGAAGGAATTTGGGAGAATCCCTCTGCTTGAATCCTTCTGAACAATTTTGAATCATAATTGGTTGTAAGTCTTTTGAATGCTTTATAGAATTCTGCCGTTGAAACCATCTGGGCCTGTTTTTTTTAGTTGGGAGGTTTCTTATTACATCTTCAATTTCTTCATATTATTATGGGTCTGTTTAAAGCTGTTGTTCTACTTTGGTTTGAGTTTGGTGATTCCCAGGATTTCAGATATTCACTCCATTTCCTCTAGGTTTTCAAACTTAATCAAGTATAGGTTTTTTTGAGTATTCCCATATGATTTTCTGGATCTTTTCATTGTCTGTTTGTGATATTTCCCCTTCATCCATGGATTCTATTGATGAGTTGTTCTTTCTAACCCCCCCCCCCCCCCCTTCCCCCCCCCCCCGCCCCCCCTCTTTGGTTAACTGGACTAGAGTCTGTCTATCTTGTTTATTCCTCAAAGAACCAAACTTTTGGGCTTATCATTGATTTTTTTGTATTGTTTTTCTTTGTTTCTATTTCATTTGAATTTCTGCCTCTGATTTTTGTTATATTTCTTCCTGTCTGTTGGCATTTAGGGTTCATTTGGTTGTTTTCTCAAGTGCTTTTAAGCTGCAGTGTTAGAGTGTTCACTTGTGCTCTTTCTGTTTTCTAAATGTAAGGCACCCAGGGCTATGAACTTTCCCTCTTAGGACTGCTTAAAGTGTCTCATAGTTTTTTGTTGTGTTGTAATTATCATTGTCATTCAGTTTCCAGGAATGATTTTATTTGTTTCTTTATTTCTTCCTTGACCCATTCATTATGCAGGAGTGTGTTGTTTCATCTCCACGTGTTCTTGTAGATAGTAGGGCTTATCCTAATACTGATATTGAGCTTTATTGCACCGTGGTCTGATAGAATGCATGAAATTATTTCAAGCTGGGCATGGTGGTGCATGCCTTTAATTCTAGCACTTGGGAAGCAGAGGAAGGTGGATCTTTGTGAGTTCAAGGCCAGCCTGGTTTACAGAGCGAGTTCCAGGACAACTGGGGCTATATAGAGACCCTGTCTTGAAAAGACCAAAAAAAAAAAAAAAAAAAAAAAGAAATTATTCAATCTTTTTGTATTTGTGGAGGTTTTTCTGTGCCCAGATGTGGTACGATATTGGAATGTTCCATGGTGGTGGCTGAGTAATAAGGTGTATTCTCTCGTATTTGGGTGGAATATTTGGTAAATGTCTGTGAGGTCTGTTTGGTGTATCATATCATTCAGTTCAGATGTCTCTCTGTTTATTCTTTGTCTGGTTGACCTGTCCAGAGGGCTCAGTGGGGTGTTGAAGTCCCCTACTCTGAGTGTGCTGGGGTTAATCTGTGCCTTCAGGTCCTGGGGAATTGTCTTTATAAAGTTTGGTGCACCAGAGTTTGGTGCATATATATTCATGATTCTGAAATCTTCATGGTCAATTGTTCCTTTAATAAAGATGTAATGGCCTTCTTTGTCTCTTCTGATTTCTTTTACTTTGAAGTCTATTTTGTCTGATATTAAAATAGCATCATGCACTTTCTTTTTGGTAGCATTTGCTTGGAATATTTTTTCCATCCTTTCACTTTAAGTTGGTGCCTATCCTTGAGACTAAGATGCATTTCTTGTGGAAAGCATATCCTGGGCTGGAGAGATGGCCTAGCGGTTAAGAGCGCCGACTCGCTCTTGCAGAGGACCCGGGTTCGATCCCCAGCACCCACATGGCGGCTGAGAAACCGTCTGAAACTCCAACTCCAGGAGAACTCCAGCTCCAGGGAATCCGACGCCCACTTCTGACCTCCGCGGCATTGCACGACACGGGTGCACAGACTTGCATGCAGGCAATACATTCTACACATACAGAAATAAATAAAATTAATTAAAAAAAAATTAAAAAAAAAAGAAAGCATTCCTAATCCAATCTCCCAGTCTATGTCTTTTGATTGGGGAATTTAGTCCATTAATATTTAAGGTTATAAACTGAAAAGATGTGTTGCTTCCTTTCAACCTTATTATCCATTTGCATTTTTGGTGTAGTTTCTACTTCTGCATTTATGATTTTATTAATTTCTCTTTCTAGGTGCCTGTGGATAGTTGCTCCTTTCTTCTGTCCTTTGAATTGCTTCAAGTATTCTCTGAAGGGTTGGCTTTCCAGACATATATTCTATCATCTTGTTTATGTTATGGAAGATTTTTCTCTCTCCTTCAACTATAATCAACATTTTTGCTGGGTATAGTACCTGGGTTGGCATCTGTAGTCCTTTAACACTGGGGATGCTTGCTCCAGTTCTTCTTGATTCATGTTTGCACTGAGAAACAGGTGTGATTCTGATGGGTTTCCCCTTATATGTAACTTGTTGTTTTTCTCTTGTGCTTTCAGAATTTTTGTCTTTGGTTTGGGTGTCTAGCATTTTAAGTATGATATGGCATGGGACTTCTTTTCTGTCCTTGTCTGTTTAGAGTTCTATGTGCTTCTTGTATTTGTATTGGTTTATCTTTTTTTTTTTTTTTTTTTTTAGTTTGGGGAAATTTTCATCCGTTCTTCTGTTGAAGATCTGATTCAATACCATTCTCTTGGGATTTCTTCTCCTTCCTCTATCCCTATGATGTGGAGTTTGATCTTTTCATGAGTGTCCAATTCCTGGTTGTCCACTTTGTATTTTTAAAATTTTCATAATCTTTACTTGAGCTTTTATTTTTCTGTGTTATCTTCCAGGTCTGTTATTTTTGTTTCTGCTTCCTCCATTTACTTCTGAGGTTTTTTCCATTCCTTTCCTCTTGATTGGATGAGTGTTCAATTTCCTTTTTCATTTTATCCCATGATTTCTTTAGTATTTCCACTTCCTTTTCGAGCTTCTCAATCTCTTCCTGTAGCTCTTTGCATCACTGGTTGCTTTCGTTTTTTATTTCAACATGGGATCTTTTCAGTGTTTCCACTTCCTTCTGGAGTTTGTCATTCTCTCCCTCTAGTTCTTTCTGCCATTTGTCATTCTCTCCCTCTAGGTCCTTCTTGAGTTTTTCATTTTCTCTCCTTAATTCTCTGACTTGTTCTTTATATTCTTTGATTTCTTTTAATATGTCTGCAATTGTTCCTCTAAGATTTGTGTCCTGGGCCATCCTCAGGGGGATCCCACTGTGGGAATCTCCCACAGGATTGGTCGAGCTTGGTGTGGAATTATCCTGCACCTTTCCCATGTTGTCCCTTCATTGTGCCCCTGGCATGTGGGTTTCTCTTTGCCTGTATTCCAATGTGAATCCCAAATGCCTCTTCATTGTGTTGAAGGCCTGCTTTGCTTACCTCCTTCAGATGCCTTCATTGTTTGTTTATTTATTTGTTTGACTTGTTTTTCTCCTTGCTTATGGAGTGTTCACTTGTCTAAGTTTTAGGCTTTCTATTAGAAGTCTAATTCAGTCCTCCCTTTCTGTTCTGAAGTTTCTCCAAAGAATCCACTTGGACACTCCCACACACCCTCAGCAATTCCAGTTGATGGGAGGGGGGGAGAGGCAGGGGGGGAGGTGGGTGGGGGTGATATGCCTCATTTAGCCCCCACAAGACAATGATTGAATTATCCAACAGACCAATGAAGCGAACATCCAACAACCCAGAAATAGAATTATCCAACAATCTGCCCAGCTGAAGTGCCGGGCTCCTACCTGTGCTTTAGGTGGTCCTGGGAAATCCCCAGTCTAAGCCCTGTGCACTTCCCCAATGTCTTCTTTTATCAGTTTCTGCCTTATATACTGAGATGTGATCTCTCACTTGAAGCCAGAGCTTGTTGATCTAGCTAGTCCAACTACCCAGATTGCTCTGAGATTCCTCTGTCTCTGCCTCCAGAACACTAGGATTATAGGTGGCCCACTACACCTCCTGGTATTTACATGGATGCTTGCATGTATGAATTGCAATTCTACTGCTTTTTATCCAGGAAGCCATCTCCCAACCCTAAATTGTATGTATTTATCTGCTTTTTTCTGAAGACATGTACTTAGTACTAAATTTCAATTTTCATAATACATTTCTGTATATTCAGTGACTATTTTGTATCCAGTGACCTTTTTAAGTATGCTTACTATAAACCTTATCCTTATATATACTTATATGATAATATTCTTTTTCTTTGTTTCATGGAAATATTTTTATCTTAACTATTTTTATTGAAGTTTTGTGAATTTCATACATCATTTCTCAGTCCAATTTAGACTTATTTCCTTTTCCATGCCCCCCACTTGAGTTCATGCATTCTGCCATACCCGCCTTGTATCTTTTTCTGAGTCTTTTTTTAAAAAATAATGCTTTTATTGATATTTTATGTATTTCAGACATCATTTCTCAGTTCACTTTAGACATATTCCTCTTTCCCTTCCCCCACTCTGCTATATACTGTCCTGCATCTTTCTCTCAGTCTTTTTTTTTATGTTTAGGAATTCACATTTTCCTCCTTTATTTTTATATTACTCTAAAATATGAATACATACTTTCCACTCATATACAGTAATTACAGAGTCTGAAAGTAAGTGGTGGATCAATTCTAGAGCCCATTAAGAGATTTACATTATAACAACATAGTTGCTTTCAGATAAACAGAAATATAACAATAATGTTGTTGAACTTACCTTTCATCTGGGGATTTGGTGTTAGCATCCACAAATGAGGGAACCCATTCACTTGTTTTTCTGGGACTGTGTTACTTCACTTAGCCTAATGGCTTTGAGTTCCATCCATTTACCTGCAAAGTCCATGATGTCATCCTTCTTTACCACTGAGTAGTACTCCATTGTGTAGATGTACTACATTTTTGTCCCATTTGTCAGTTGAAGAGAGCTGCAATAAACATGGATGTGCATGTATTTTTGCGGTAGGATGAGTCTTGTGGGTATATACCCAAGAGTAGTATGACTGGGTCTGGTGGTAGGCTCATTGTGAATCTTTTAAGGGTTCTTCACACTGCTTTCCATAATGGTTGTACAAGTTTACATTCCCACCAGCAGTGGATGAGTGTCCCCCTTTCCCTACAACCTCTCCAGCATTTGGTGTCTTTTGTGTTCTTGATCTTAGCCAGTCGTATCGGAGTGAGATGATATCTGAGAGTGGTTTTAACTTGCATTTCCTTAATTATTAATGATGTTGAACACTTTTAAAGATGTTTCTCAGCCATCTTTTCTTCCTCACTGGTGAAGTCTCTGTTCAGCTCTTTACTCCATCTTTTGAGTAGGTCACTTGTTTTCTTACTTCTTTGTTTTTTGAGTAGTCTATATATTCTTGATGTTAATGCTGTGCCAGATGAATCACTGGTGACGATTTCCTCTCACTCTGTGGGTTTTCTCTTCACTTCCTTGATTGTTTCTTACACTGTACAGAAGCTTTTGAGTTTGATGAGGTCCCATTTGTCAACTGTTAACCTTATTTCCTGTGCAGCTGCTGTCGGATTTAGAAAGTCTTTTCCTGGGGCTGGAGAGATGGCTCAGTGGTTAAGAGCACTGACTGCTCTTGCCGAGGACCCAGGTTCGATACCCTGCATCCACATGGTGGCTAAGAACCATATTTAACTCCAGTTCCAGGGGAATATGACACCCGTTTCTGACCTCCGCAGCACAGGTGCACCAACCTACATGCAGACAGTACATCCATACACATAAAAAATAAATAAAAAAAGTGTTTTCCTACACCTATGTCTTGTAGGTTGTTGCCAACTTTCTCTTCTATCACCTTCAGGGTTTGGGGTTTCACATTGAGATCTTTGATCCACTTGGAGTTGATTTTGTACAGGGTGAGAGGTAGAGGTTTAATTTTGTTCTTCTACAAATGGTGATCCAATTTTGCCAACACAATTTGTGGAGGATGTTATCCTTCCTCCACTGAGGTTTTTTTTTTCCCCTTTGTCAAATATAAGGTGGCTGAAATTATATGAACTCAAGTTTGGATCTTCAGTTTTGTTCCATTGGTCAACAGGTCTGTTTCTGTGCCAGTACCAGGCTGTCTTTATGACTATGGGCCTGTAATATAGATTGAAGTCTGGTAGAGCAATCTCCCGTGTATTGCATTTTTCACTCAGGGTTGCTTTAGCTATTCAGAGTCTTTTGTTTTTCCATAAGAATTTAAGGATTTTTTTTTCCAAGTCTGTGAAAAAGTTCATGGGGATTTTGATTGGGATTGCATTGAATCTGTATATCAATTTGGGTAAAATGGACCTTTTTTTGGTGTTTTCGAGACAGGGTCTCCCTGTAGCCCCATCTGGCCTGGAACTCACTCTGTAGACCAGGCTGGCCTTGAACTCACAAAGATCCACCTGCCTCTGCCTCCTGAGTGCTAAGATCAAAGGTGTGTGCCACCACACCCACCAAAATGGACATTTTTACTATATTAATTTTTCCAATCAATGAGCATAGGGGATCTTTCCATCTTTTAATATCATTTTCAATCTCCTTCAGGAGTTTAAAATTTTTGTTGTAGAGATCTTTGTGTTTTTTTTTAATTTTTTAAATTTATTTTTGTATGTGTATGAATGTACTGTCTGCATGTAGGTCTGTGCACCTGTGTCGTGCAATGCCTCAGAGGTCAGAAGAGGGTCTCGGATGCCTCTAGAACTGGAGTTCTCCTGGAATTGGAGTTACAGATGGTTTTCAGTTGCCATGTGGGTGCTGGGAATCGAACCCTGGTCCTCTGAAAGAGCAGTCGGCGCTCCTGATTGCTAGGCTATCTCTCCAGCCCCGAGATATTTGTTATCTTTGGTTAGGTTTGTTCCCAGGTATTTTATTATTTTTGAGGCTATTTGTGAGTGGGAAAGTCTTCTTATATTCCTTCTCTACTTGTTTATTGTTAGTGTAAAGAAAGGCTATTTAATTTTGTATCCCACCACTTTACTGAAACTCTTAATCATTTCTAGAAGTTTTCTGGTGCCATTTTTAGCATCCCTTAGGTAAACTATCATATTTGCAAAAAGGGATAGCTTAACTTATTCTTTCCTAATTAGTATTCATGGAGATATTTTAGAAGGCCTGGGCACTCTTTCTCTCTCTCTCTCTCTCTCTCTCTCTCTCTCTCTCTCTCTCTCTCTCTCTGTCACTTTGAAACAGGGTCTCCCCTGCAGCCCCAGCTGTCCTCAACTCACTATGTAGACAAGGCTGGCCTTGAACTCACAGAGATCCACCTGCCTCTGCTTCTGCCTCCCAAGTGCTGGGATTAGTCCTTGCCAGGCAGCACACTTTCATTAAGTGGGATAGAGGTGTGGATTTATATGAATGTCTGCACGGAGAGTTCAAAACAACCAAAGAGACTTCTATCTCTAGTGTTAAGTCTACTTAGAATGCTATGTGATTCTAGTTGATTCTAGAACAGTAATGTAGAACAGAAGTGAAGGAAGAAACTTAAAAAGTTCAAATTTCCTATTCCCTGGTTCATATGACCCATCAAATTCCGTTTTCTTGATATTTTCTCCAACTGATAGAATAACCTGTGTTTTATGCTTTAGCTCCATCAAAGACTGACAAATTGGAACACTGGCTCTATTTGGGGAATATTTTTGTTATATTAGTTCAGGTATCTGCATTAGGTCATACATTAGAAAATGTAAAAGCTATGTAGGACTTTCCTTAAGCAGTAATAATACTGAAGATAACACCCTTGATCTTTGTTTTGGTGTCTGCTAACTTATCATGCAGAATCAGCATTTGGATTTTCCCTACCCCCTCACAAATGCTGTCCTGGGCTCTTGTACACTGTCCTACTCTGTCACTCCAATATCCTGCTCTTCAGTTTCTGTTTTCTTTCTGCACCATAAGCCTTCCTACCTCCCAGTCCATTGTGTCCTTTCTAGTTCTTTAAAATTTGCCAGTCCTGGGGCTAGAGAGATGGCTCAGTGGTTAAGAACAAGGGTTGTTCTTGCAGAAGAAGACCCAGGTTTGAATCCCAGCACCCACATAGCAGCTAACTCCAGTTCCAGGTGATCTGACACCCTCTTCTGTCTTCCCGGGGCACTGCATGACATGGGTACACTTACACACATGCAGGCATAACACTCATAAACACAACAAAAAAGTAAATAAATAAAAAATATTGCCAGTCCTGGTATCAGTGAGATGGCTCAAAGGTGCTTGCAGAACAAGCCTGATGATCTGAGTTTGATTCTAGGAACCACATGGTGGAAGGAGAGAACTGACTTTCACAAATTATACTTTGCCCTCCACACATGTGTCATGGTATGCTCACATGTGTGCAGTCACATACACAATTAATGAATAAATGTAAAAAAATGACCAGTCTTTCTTTCCAATCTCTCTATAATTCTCCTAGAAATTAATCCAAGGCAATAATCATTATTGCAGTGATCACACATAATAACCTACTGCCCCTTTCTGGTTAGCTGTGTCAGTTAACATTGACTTGCTTAGCTTTGTGGTATAGAACCTTTTTTAATAATAATTATTTTTATTTTATGGGTATGAGTGTATTGCCTGCTTGTGTATAAGTGAACCTATGTTGTGCAATGCCCACAGAGTTCAGAGGAAGGCATTATATCCCCTGGAACTGGGTGCTGGGAATCAAACCTGGGTCCTCTGCAAGAGCAGTCTTAACCACCCAGCCATTTCTCCAGCCCCCAGAACTTTTTATACCGTCTTGATGGCTGTTCATTAAAGTATTTTATTCTTTTTTTCTTGTTTATTTACATATTTACTTATTATGAAGTCCAGGCTGGCCTCAAACTTGTGGTAATTCTCCTGTTTCAGCACCCTGAGTGTCGAGAGGACAGGTGTGTACCATCACTCCTGATAAGGGATTTATTTCAAAAGGAAAGTGAATGTCAAGAGCCCAGCATGCCCATCCACTTTCAGGATTTAATGCTTTAAATATGACATTGGCTGGAGAGATGGCTCAGTGGTTAAGAGCACCAACTGCTCTAGCAGAGGACAGGGGTTCTATTCCTAGCACTCACATGACGGCTAAGAACCATCTTTATGCCGGGCGTGGTGGTGCACACCTTTTATCCTAGCACTTAGGAGGCAGGTCTCTGTGAGTTCAAAGCCAGCCTGGTCTACAGAGTGAGTTTCAGGCCAGTTGGGGCTATAGGGAGACCCTGTCTCAAAATATAAAAAGTAAATAAATAAATAAATAAATAAATAAATAAAGACATTGGAACTGATGCAATAATTATCATTACCATGATCACATGTGCTGTCCTGGCAATGTAAACTCATACAACCACTATGGAAAGCAGTGTGGAGAACCCTTAAAAGACTCAAAATGAGCCTACCACCTGACCCAGTCATACCACTCCACAAGACTCATCCTCCCGCAGAGATACATGCACAGCCATGTTTATTGCAGCTCTCTTCACAATAGCAAAGAGCTGGAACCAACCCAAGTGCCCCTCAACTAATGAGTGGATAGAGAAAATGTGCTACATCTACATAATGCAGCAGTAAAGAAAGATGACATCATGAACTTTGCAGGTAAATGGATGGAACTAGAAGACATTACGCTAAGTGAAGTAACACAGTCCCAGAAAAACGAATGACAAATGGTATCCCTCATCTGTGGATGCTAGCACCAAATACCTAGTAGTAAGGCAAACTGAGCAATGTGCATATATATTTTTTCTTTTACCTGAAAGCAATTGTACCATTATAATGTGAATACCTTACTGTGATCTAGAATTAACCTACCACTTATTTTCAGACTTCGTAATTGTAGTATATGGGGAGAGGGTATGTATGTATGTATACTTTAGAGTAATATAAAATTAAAGGGGAAAAATGTGAATTCCTAAACATGTTTTGGAATTAATAAACAGTTTACTTTCAGACGTCATAATTTTGGTTTGAAAGCATATACACGTATTTGGGATCAATACAAATTGGAGGGAACAACAACAAAAGGACTGGTTCAAAGAACTGAGTGGAACAGTAAACCTCAGCCCAAAACAATAAACCTCTGCATAGGAAAACTTTAAAAAGACTGAAAAAAAAAAAAAAAAGAAAAGATGCACAAGACATGTATGGCAAATGCATGAACTTGGGTGGGAGTGGGGGGGCATGAAAAGAGCCTAAAATTGGACTGAGAAATGTTGTATGAATTGCACAAAACTTCAATTAAAAATGTAAAAAAAGGGGGCTGGAGAGATGGCTCAGTGGTTAAGAGAGCTGACTGCTCTTGCAGAGGACCTGGGTTCCATTCCCAGCACCCACATGGTGGCTAAGAACTGTTTTTAGCTCCAGTTCCAGGAGAATCTGATGCCCTCTTCTGACCTCTGTGGCATTGCACGACACGGTGCACCAACCTACATGCAGACAGTACACTCATACATATAAAAAATAATAAATTAAAAATTTTTTTAAATGTATAAAAAATAATGTGCTGCCCTTTTCTGGTTAGCTGTGTCAGTTAACATTGACTTCCTTAGCTTTGTGGTACAGAATCTTTTTATTATTTTTTTTTTTATTTTATGGGTATATGTGTATTGCCTGCTTGTGTGTAAGTGTACCCATGTTGTGCAATGCCTGCAGAGGACCTCTTAAGAGGAACTTAAGAACACTGGGGGCTGGAGAGATGGCCTAGCGGTTAAGAGCGCCGAGTGCTCTTGCAGAGGACCTGGGTTCGATCCCCAGCATCCACATGGCGACTGAGAACCATCTGTAACTCCAATTCCAGGAGAACTCCAGTTCCAGGGGAATCTGACACCCTCTTCTGACCTCCATGGCATTGCACGACATGGGTGCACAGACCTACATGCAGACAGTACATTCATACACATATGAAAATAAATAAAATTAAAAAAAAGAACACTGGGTTTAGAAGAGAGAAGGCAAAATTATATTCTCTAATCATGAACCATGATAAAATATACTCTACTTCCATATTCTTAGGCAGTTAAATGAAAATATTGTGGCCGGGCATGGTGACACCCGCCTTTAATCCCAGCACTCAGGAGGCAGAACTCACTCTAAGTTCAAGGCCAGCCTGGTCTACACAGTGTGTTCCAGGATATCTGGGGCTACAGGGAGACACTTTCTCAAAAAGAGAATAAAAGAAAGAAAGAAAGAAAGAAAGAAAGAAAGAAAGAAAGAAAGAACAGAAAATATTGCATATTAATTGAACATAGAATTTTGAGGGATAGAATGCATTTCTCTTTTTACTTATGTAATTATTTTTAGTCTTTTTTAGATGACTGCTGATTTACTCTGTGCTATAATTCTGTTACTTTTTTGGTATATATTACAGGTAAACTCTCATTTGCTAAATTATAGAGGGACATTTTTATTCTCTTCATTTTATTTTTCTTACAAAATAATGCAACAATGAAAGAACAAAAGTCTATTAAAATACATTATTATTTAAAAATATCTTCCATGTATTCTGTATTGCTTTTGTCAGTATAAGATCTTCAGTTTTTAAAATAGTTAGCCCCTCCTCTGAACGTGCCATTTAGATTTATTACAAGAACAAGCGGTGTAAGTACTTTTAGCTTATTCTTTTTAGAAATTCTGTATATCAGCTGGGTGTGGTGGTGTATGCTTTAATCCCAGCACTTGGGAGGCAGAGGCAGGTGGATCTCTGTGAGTTCAAGGCCAGCCTGGTCTACAGAGTGAGTTCCAGGCCATCTGGGGCTATAGGGAGACCCTGTCCCAAAAATACAAAAAAAATTCTGTATATCAAAATCAACTTTTATGGGAGAATGTGGGCAAGCAGGAATCAAGAGATTAAAACAAATAAGAATTCTTTTTTCCTAAAACCTTTATGGTCTATTGGTAAATCTAGTAACTAACAAAAACCCAAACTAACTCACTAACTTACTAACTAACTCACTAACTATGCAACCTCTTAACAAGCCAAGATAATTTTAAGTTCTAAGATATGTAAAAATGTTAACAATCTTGGGCTTCAGGGAAAAAAGAGAAATTAAAACAGACTTGAGATGCCAAAGAGGTTTTAGGCTGAACTTTGATGGACAGATAAAAGGGAAGAGGCTTTTCAGATGGAACATTTAACAAAGTACTTATCAGAATTCTCAGCTCAGCAACACAGTGGTCTATGTCTGTAGTCCTAGCTACTTAGGAGGCTGAGGCAAGATCACTTGAGCCTATGAGCTTGAGGCCAGCATGGGCAATATAGTAAGACCCCAAGTATGTGTCCAAGAAGAAGAAAGGGGAAGAGGAGAGGAGGGGAGGGAGAGGAGAGGACGGAGAAAGGAGGAGAGAGAGATACTCATACTTAAAGTTAACATATGCAGCAAACTGTGGAAAAATTTTTAAAAAAGGTCAGCCCATAGTTTTCCTCATTGGTTAAAATGAAACCTGTCCAAACCCAGTGGGCATTTCCTTCCATTTTTTGACACCCTGTTTTTAGATCTTGCTCTTTTTTTTTTTTTTAATTTTTTATTTTTCTCTATGTGTATGAATGTACTGTCTGCATGCAGGTCTGTGCACCCATGTCGTGCAATGCCGCGGAGGTCAGAAGACGGTGTCGGATTCCCCCGGAACTGGAGTTCTCCTGGAACTGGAGTTCCAGACGGTTCTCAGCCGCCATGTGGGTGCTGGGGATCGAACCCGGGTCCTCTCAAGAGCAGCCGGCGCTCTTAACCGCTAGGCCATGTCTCCAGCCCCTAGAGCTTGCTCTTATGAACTGCAGAATACCATACTGGGTGGCTTCAACAACAGGTGTTCATTTCTCACAGTTCTGCAGTTTGGATTCCATGATTCAGTTCCTGGGGTGGGGTGGGGCTCGCTTCCTGGCTTCTAAAGAAGACTTTCTTATGTCCTGATAGGGCCTTTCCTTGATGCATGGGTTTGGAAAGACAGAAATCTTGTGTGTCTTTCTCTTCTTATAAGGGTTCTGGTCCCATCATGAACACTCGTCCTCCTGAACTCATATAAATCTTATAAATTCCCAAAGAGCCCACCTCCAAATGCCATCATATTGGGGGTTAGGGTTTAATTGTATGAGAATTGGGAGATCAAACCAAGCATATCACAACATTTCCAGGAGCTTGTATGTGTTAAGGTCAGTCCTACCCTTGCTTAGAATCCCTGGTTTTTGTTCCCTGCTATCTAGGGGGAAAAGAGACATTGCTCACATGCCCGCAGGACTCAGTCCAGACTTAATTTCATGCCTTCCCTTGAGCATCATGTGGCTGAGTTAGTTCAGATTTCAGGTATTTCTAAATGTTTTTAGATTTGTGTTTGACTTTTTTTCTTAAAATTAGCTTCTTTGAAGAAATTGGCTCACCTTATGTCTCCATAATAGTGAATATTTGGCTCTAGATAAATGTAGTTTACTTAGTTAACAACTGCTTAATGGATGTCTATTATGTGCTCCTTTGTGATTTTGGCCTAGGCATTTGTTCCATTTCCTGTCCCTATACTTCTTACAAGGGCAGAACTGAAGTGGAGCATAAAAGCACTTAACGGTGGAATAGTTACAATTATGACTGATGCATGTTTTTAAAGGACTTTCTATACTTTTTATCCTTTTCATTTTTTATTGTGCAGATATTATATCCAAAGTATTGCACAAGGCTGGGGTTTGCAAACTTCCTTAAAGGAGCAGATGGCTTTGTGGGCTGTGCCATTATAATATCAAAGTAGCCTTATGTAAGTGGTATATATGTCTGTGTTCTGGTAAGGGGAGTGGGAGGATAAGTCCAAGGAAGAGCGAGGAAGGGGAGAGAGGCCAGGGAGAACATTGTCATAGTATCTAAGGATATTCATCAGGGTTCGGTGAGACCACGATGAAGTAACAACAAAACCACAGATAAGGTCTTGGAGGGCTGACACAAAGGTCTGGCTGATCGGCACCATCCTTTGTATCATGTGGAACATGCAAGCTTCACGTTCGCCATGGCACTATTATGGAATAGGAAGGGAAGGGGACAGCAGGTCTTTGCTGTCTGGTCCTGAACAATTGCGCCTTTGCTGACTACAGGGGTGCAAGTAAATGCTGGCGAGGCTGAGGAGTGGCTGAATGTGCACATCTGTCGTACCTGAAAGTGATGAATTTGAACAAGCAGTGGGCAGTTCAACAGTATCAAGACAGTAGAAAGGCTCACTGACAGAAAACATTGTCACATGTTAAGAAATGTGGACAACTCTCCTGGGGGACTCAATCAAATCTTCAGAGTGTGTCCCATTTCTAAATAAGAAATTGTGGTTTTCATTTCTGTTTAGAAGGCAACTCTGGAACATTTTCTTTTCTCTAATTTTTTTGTACTTAACACCTCTTTTCTCTGTGAATCTTTTTGTTATGTCAAGAAGGAACTTTGTGAACAGAAGAAAGACAAAGAGTGAATTTATTGCTCAAATGGGAACAGGTCCTCTGCTGAGACAATGGAAAGCAACTCATGTGTCATCTTATTAAGGGTCAACAATTTAGGCTGCCAATAGCTATCTTTCCTCCCTTATAAACCAGGCTTAAATGTGTAATTTCCAAGAAAGTTATCACTAGATATGCAAAATAGTGTTTTTCTTTGGCACAATAGATACAATGCTCTAATTAGTTAAAAATAATAAAAAAATAGACAAAAAAAGAAAACAAAACTCTGGCCTAGTAACCAAAAGACATTGGATTCTAGTTTAGATTATAAGAATAAAATAGTCTATGAAGGAAGAGAAAATTATTTTTTAAAGCCAATTTTTATTGAAGCTTTGTACATTCATACAAAATTTCCAATCAAGTCTAGACCCACTTCCTGTTCCTTGCCCCCCACCCACCAGAGCTCATGCATTCTGCCAAACATGTTTTTCATCTTTTTCTCAGTCTCTTTTAAAGTTTTTGATGCAGAAGTTTACTGTTTCAGGCAGAAGTTCACAATTTCAGTCAGTTCTTAGGACCCAGTCTCTTTTTGTTTTTCTTTCCAATTTGCATCACTCCAAAATATGCATAAATGCATGCCACATATATCAAAATTATGATGTCATAGGTTTTAGCATCTTCAGCTTATGATTTCTTTTTCAATTATTGTTGTTTTTTTCTTTAATTAGGCTTAGAGATGTCATGTTTTCCTTAAGGAATTGTTTGAAGGCTCCTCCTTGGTAAGCCCAAACAACCATCAGTCCTTGTGCTCCACGCTGGGGTCTTCCCAGGAAGAGAAAATTATTAGACTCTATCAAAGTAGTTAAGATATTTCATTTTGCTCAGAATTTTTTTGTGTGTGTTAAGAATTCAGAAGTGGGGCTGGAGAGCTGGATCAGTGGTTAAGAGTACTGGGTGCTTTTGCAGAGGACATGGGTTCAATTCCCAGCACCCACATGGCAGCTAACACCCAGTTCCAGGGATCTGACACCCTCTTCTGACCTCCGTGGGCATTGTTTGACATGAGTGCATTTACATACATCCAGGCAATACACTCATAATAATCATAATAATCATAATCATAATAAAACATTCAGAGCCAGGCGTGGTGGTGCACACCTTTAATCCTAGCACTTGGGAGGCAGAGGCAGGCAGATCTCTGTGAGTTCAAGGCTAGCCTGGTCTACAAAGCAAGTTCCAGGCCAGCTGAGACTAAAGGGAGACCCTGTCTCAAAAAGAACAAAAAAAAAAAAAAAAAAAAAATTCAGGAGGCCTCAGCTGGTCAGTGAGGAGGGGCTGTAGGTGCTCCCTGGGCCTCAGCTAGTCAGTGGAGGAGGGGCTGTAGGTGCTCCCTGGGCCTCAGCTGGTCAGTGGAGGAGGGGCTGTAGGTGCTCCCTGCTCTGCAGCCACATCTGGATGGAGCCACATCCTCCAAGCATGATTCTAGATGACTTGATCTTTTTTACTATACTGTGGTGGCTTCTGGGTAGTTGCATTGGTTACACGGAATTGGCTGCCAAAAATGAATATTTCCAGAGATAAGAAGTGAAATCTGCTGGTGTGTTACAGCCTCCAATTCCCCGGGCCATTTTTACCATGTTCTCTATTGGAGTCCCAGAGTCTACTCAGATTCTTGATGGGAGGGAAATAAACCTCACTTCCTGTTAGAACCAGTTAATATCAAAGAATTTAGGACTATCTTTAACATGCTATGTTACCTAATCTTTTGGGATGGGATTTCTTACCCACTTCCCCATTTCTGTGTTGGGATTTTATCTGCTTCGAATTTGCATGAGACTTGTGTATACTTTCTGTTTTGTTTTGTTTTGGTCTTTTTGAGACAAGGGTCTCCCTGTAGCCCCAGCTGTCCTGGAACTCACTCTGTAGACCAGGCTGGCCTTGAACTTACAAAGATCCACCTGCCTCTGCCTCCCAAGTGCTAGGATTAAAGGTGTGCACCACCACGCCCGGCTAGACTTGTGTATACTTTCACCATTGCTGTGAGTTCATATGAGTGAGCAGCTGTCTAGAAAACTGTTTCCTTGTGGTCATTTGCCACCTCTGAGTCTTATAATCTTTCTGTCCCCTCTTCTGCAGTGACCCCAGAGCCTTGAGTAAATCTGTTTTAAAATAGCACAGTAAGCTTTTTTCCCTGCTTTTGCTAAAAGTACTAAGATAAAGAATAATTGCCTAATTACCTTATTCAATTACTTTAACTTTTTTACCCATTATCATTAAACTTTGGAGATAATTATAGATTCAGATGCAGCATAAGGAATAACACAGAGAGGATTGGAGAGATGGTTCATCAATTATGAGCACTGGCTGCTCTTGCAGAGGACCCAGGTTCGAATTCCAGCACTCACATGGTGGCTGACAACCATCTGTACATAACTGCAGTTCCAGGAGATCTAACACACTCTTCTGGCCTCCGTGGGTACTGCACAACATGAGCGCAGTCACATATATGCAGGCATCCTACTTATGCACATGAAATAAAAATAAGTAAATAAATAAAATTTTAAAAAGAAATAATACAGAAGGCCACGTGCCACTTATCTGCATCTCCCAATGGCAACCCTTGAAAAATAGTAATGATGCAATATCATAACCAGGAAATTGACATGGATAACACCCTCAATCTTATTCAAATTATATATTTGTGTGTATTCAGTTCTCTACAATTTTATCACATGCAGATATTGTGAAGCAAGTTCACCACACCCTGGTCTCCAAATCATGTGAGTCTAGTAAAATAGAGAGCACTTTCATACTCAACAAGTTAAATGAAGCAGATTTATTATGTTCAGATAGGCAACAAGTGGACAAAGAAGCCTAGGATTCATTGGCACCCAGTCTCTCTAGCCACAGGAACACTGTCTAGGACATGTTGAGCCCCAATAGTGTGTGCCTCTCTTTCAGTAATGTTGAGGAAGCCTCAAAAGTAATTTGTCTTGGTTTTATACCTCAGGGTCACGTGACCAAAGCACTGCGAGATACCTGGCCACTTTGGAGACTGGAGCAGAGCCCAGGCTCCTCTGGTCAAGTTCTCCTTCTCTCACAATGTAGGCAGTAACTGTTATTCTTAGGAACTACCTGTGAAAAAGGAGGGACAAGCAGGTTTGTCCAAGGCTTTATGGAAACCTGCCCTGGAGGTGTGTGTATCCACTACCACAGTGAAGATGCAGAAGTGTTCCATCACTGTAAGCATCCTTGCTGTTGTCCTGTTAGAAACTTAGCCTCCTCCCATCCCTAAGCTCATCTATCTCCATCTGTGTAATTTTTATAATAGGTATAATGATGCATAATTGCATTCATATAACTTTATTTTTTTAATTTAATTTTATTTTTAAATTTTATTTAGTTTTTTATGTGTATGAATGTACTGTCTGCATGTAGGTTTGTGCACCCGTGTCCTGCAATGCTGCAGAGGTCAGAAGAGGGTCTCGGATTCCCATGGAACTGGAGTCAAAGATGGTTCTTAGCCACGATGTGGGTGCTGGGGATGGAACCCGGGTCCTCTGCAAGAGCAGTCAGCGCTCTTAACCACTAGGCTATCTCTCCAGCCCTGCATTCATATAACTTTAATATTGTCTTTTTTCATTCAACATAATTTCCTTCAGTTTCATTCACAGTGTAAGTGTGGACCAACGCTGTTTCTTTTTATTGCTGATTATTGTGTTATATCATGGATTGACTACATTTTGTTTAGCTAGTTACCTATGAAAACACACCAGACGGTTTCCAGTTTGGGGCTTTTATAACATAAGACTGCTATGAATATTCATCTATAAATTTTTATGGATATGAGCTTTTATTTCTCAGGAATAAATGAGGGATAGTGCAATTGTTACATTTTTAGTTCATAAGAAACTGGAAATAAAAAAAAAAAAGCCGGGTATGGTGGTGCACGCCTTTAATCCTAGCACTCGGGAGGCAGAGACAGGTGGAACTTTGTGAGTTCAAGGCCAACCTGGTCTACAGAGTGAGTTCCAGGACAGCTGGGGCCACAGGGAGACCCTGTCTCAAAAAGAGAAAAAAAAAAAAAAAAAGAAACAAAAATTTTTTTAAAAAACACAAGAGTGGAACAACCAGAAAATGTGGGACACTATGAAAAGACCAAATCTCTGCATCATAGGGATAGAGGAAGGAGAAGAATCCCAAGTCAATTGTATTGATTAGATCATCAACAGGATAATAGAAGGAAATTTCCCCAAACTGAAAAAAGACAAACCAATACAAATACAAGAAGCCCATAGAACAACAAATAGACAAGACCAGAAAAGAAATTCCCCACTCCATATCATAGTTAAAATTCTAGAGGACCAAAACAAAGACAAAATACTGAAAGCCACAAGAGAAAAACAACACGTTACATATAAGGGACAATCCATTAGAATTACAGCTGACTTCTCAATGCAAACAATGAAAGTCAGAAGAATATGGACCAAAGATTTCCCAGTGCTAAATGACTTTAGATGCCAACCCAGATTACTATACCCAGGAAAACTGTCAATTATAGTTGAAGGAGAAAGAAAAATATTTCATGACATAAACAAAATGAAAGACTACATGTCAAGAAAACCAACACTTCAGAAAATACTTGAAGCAATTCAAAGAACAGAGAAAGGAGCAACTATCCACGAGCAACTAAAGAGAGAAATTAATTAAAGCATAACATCCTAAATACAAACCTAGACCAAGAATACAAACAAAAACAAGGTGAAAGGAAACAACACACATCTCTCATAATAACCTTAAATATTAATGATCTAAACTCCCCAATCAAAAGACATAGACTGGGAGAATGGATTAGGAAACAGAATCCATCTGTATGCTCTCTACAAGAAACCCATCTCACCCTCAAGGAGAGTCACAACTTAAAGTGAAAGGATGGAAAAAATATTCCAAGCAAATGGTACCAAAAAGCAAACAGGAGCTGCGATTCTAATATCAGTCAAAATAAACCTCAGAGTAAAAAGACAATACAACACAACAAACCTGTGGGATACTTTAAAATCAGTCCTAAGAGGGAAATTTATAGCCTTAAGTGTCCATATTTTAAAAAATAGAAAGGGAACAAATAAACAATCTAGCACTACAGCTAAAAATACTTAAGAGACAACAAACAAATGTACCCTAAACCCAACATACAGGAAGAAAGAGCAAAATTCAGAGCAGAAATCAATGAAATAGAAACAAAGAAAACAATGCAAAGAATCAATGAATCCAAAAGCTGATTCTTTGAAAAGATAAACAAGATAGACAGATCTCTAGCCCAGTTAACCAAAAGAAAGAAAGCAACTCCAAATCAATAGTATTTATGATGAAAAAGGAAACTTCACAACAAAGAAAAGATCCAGACAATCATACAAGAATACTTCAAAAACCTATACTCTACTAAATTTGAAAACCTAAGAGACATGGGTGGATATCTGAAATCCTGGAAATCACCAAAGCTTAACCAAGAAGAGATTGACAGTTTAAACAGACTCATAATATTAGAGGAAATTGAAAATGTAATAAAAAAAAAACCTCCCAACTAAAAAAAAGCCCAGCCCCAGATGGTTTCAAGGCAGAATTCTATAAAACATATAGAGGTCTTAGAACCATTACCACTCAAACTGTTCAGAAGGAGCTAAGCAGAAGGAAATCTCCCAAATTACTTTTATGAAGCCACCATTAGTCTAACACTAAAACCAGTCAAAGACACAACCAAAACAAAAAAACTATAGACCCATCTCATTAATGAATATAGATGCAAAAATTCTCAACAAAATACTTGCAAATCACATACAGACCCACACCAAAAAGGTCATCCATCATGACCAAGTTGGATTCATACTAGAGATGCAGGGTTGTTTCAACATACACAAATCAATAATATCATAAAACACATAAATGGACTGAAAGACAAAAATCACAGGATCATCTCAATTGATGCAGGAAAAGCCTTTGACAAGATCCAGTATCCCTTCATGTTTAAAGTTCTAGGGGGACTTGGGCTGAAGAGAACATTCCTTAACATAATCAAAGCCATATACAACAAACCCACTGCCAACATGATCCTAATGGAGAAAAATTAGAAGCCTTCCCCTAATGGCAGGAACCCAGCAAGGCAGCCCCCGATTGCCACTCCTCTCCAATATAGTGCTTGAAACACTTGCTAGGGCAATAAGGCAAGAAACAGAAAGTAAAGGAGTACTAATTGGCAAAGAAGAAGTGAAATTATCCCTTTTTGCAGATGATAAGATAGTTTACCTAAGGGATGCTAAAAACTCCACCAGAAAACTCCTAGAAATGTTTAAGAGTTTCAGTAAAGTGGTGGGATACAAAATTAACCTAAAAAATCAGTAGCCTTTCTTTACACCAACAATAAACAAGTGGAGAAAGACTATCAGAAGACCTTCTCACTCACAATAGCCTCAAAAATTCCTGGGAACAAACCTATCCAAAGACACCAAAGATCTCTACAAAAAATTTTAAACCCCTGAAGAAGATGACATCAAAAGTTGGAAAGACTTCCCATGCTCATGGATTGGAAAAATTAATAGAGTAAAAAATGTCCATTCTACCCAAATTAATATATAGATTCAATGCAATCCCAATTAAAATCCCCATGAGTTTCTTCACAGACTTGGAAGAAAAATCCTTAAATTCATACAGAAAAACAAAAGACCTCAAATAGTTAAAGCAACCCTGAGCAAAAAGTGCAATACAGGGAGGATCACTTTACCATACTTCAAGCTACATTACAGGGCTATAGTCATAAAGACAGCCTGGTACTGGCACAAACACAGATCCATAGACCAATGGAACAAAATTGAAGATCCAAACTTGAGCTCATACAATTTCAGCCACCTCATATTTGACAAGGGGTCAAAACAGCTCAATGGAGGGAAGAGAGCATCTTCAGCAAATGGTGTTAGCAAAACTGGATCAACATTTGTAGAAGAACAAAATTAAACCCCTACCCCTCACCCTGTACAAAAATCAACTCCAAGTGGATCAAAGACCTCAATGTGAAACCCGAAACTCTGAAGGTCATAGAAGAAAACCTTGGCAGCAACCTACAAGGCATTGGCTTAGGAAAAATCAAACAGCAGCCGTACAGGAAATAAGGTCAACAGTTGACAAATGGGACCTTATCAAACTCAAAAGATTTTATACAACTAAAGAAACAATCAAGGAAGTGAAGAGAAAACCCACAGAGTGGGAGGAAACCTTCACCAGTGCTACATCTGACAGTGCATTAACATCCAGAATATATAGACTACTCAAAAAACAAAGAAGAAAACAAATGACCTACTCAAAAGATGGAGTAAAGAGCTGAACAGAGACTTCACCAGTGAGGAAATAAAGATGGTTGAGAAACATCTTAAAAAGCACTCAATATCATTAATAATTAAGGAAATGCAAATCAAAACCACTCTTAGATATCATATCACTCCAGTAAGACTGGCTAAGATCAAGAAAACAAAAGACACCAAATGCTGGAGAGGTTGTGGGGAAAGGAGAACACTCATCCACTGCTGGTGGAAATGCAAACTTGTACAACCACTATGCAAAGCAGTGTGGAGAACCTTTAAAAGACTCAAAATGAACCTACCACCTGACCCAGTCATACCACTCCTGAGTATATACAAGACTCATCCTACCACAAAGATACATGCACATCTATGTTTATTGCAGCTCTCTTCACAATAGAGAAGAGCTGGAACCAACTCAAATGCCCCTCAACTGAGGAGTGGATAACAAAAATGTGGTACATCTACACAATGGAGTTCTTTGCATTAGTAAAGAGGGATGACATCATAAACTTTTCAGGTAAATGGATGGAACTCAAGACATTATGCTAAGTGAAGTAACACAGTCGCAGAAAAACAAAGAATGAATGGTTTCCCTCATTTGTGGATGCTAGCACCAAATCCCCAGTTGAAAGGCGAGCTGAACAACATTATTGATATATTTCTTTTTATCTGAAAGAACTGTGCTGTTATAATATGAATCTCTTAAGGGGCACTAGAATTAACTTACCACTTATTTTCAGACATTGTAATTACCTTATATGGGTGGAGAGTATGTATTCATATCTTAGAGTAATATAAAATTAAAGGGAAAATGTGAATTCTTAAACATATTTTGGAATTAACATACAGTTTATTCTCATAGGTCATAATTTTGGTATATATGTCACATTTATATAGGCATATTTTGGAGTGGTACAAATGGGAGGGAACAACAACAACATAAGGAGTGAGTCAAAAAAACTAACTGATAGAGTTAACTTCTGCCCCAAATAATAAACCTCTGCAGAGNCCCTTTCCATCCCCTCCCCTCTCCCTTTGTTAGTTTTGCCCTTCTCTTTACCCTCTTTTCTCTGTCTCCTCTTTTTCCTCCACCTCCTCCTATTCCTCTTTAACCCACGTTGCAACTTCTGCCTTTCCTTTTCTAGCTCCCCCTTTCTTTCCCCCCAGCCCCCTCTTCTCTCTTTTTTTCCTATGCTTTCTGTTCCCTTTTCCTGTTCTTCTCTTGTCCTATTTGTATTTTTATTTCTTCCTTGTTCTGTTCTCCATCCCCCATTCCCCGCCAATTCTTCCCTACACGCTTTTCCCTCTCACCTTATCTTCTAGCCCTCTACCACATGGCCTTCTATTTGTTTTTACCCGTCTTTTACTCCCGCCTCTTCCTTTGCTTTGCGCGGTCAATTCCTCTTTTACCGGGCTCCACCGTGTCTTCGCCCTCGTGCGCTCCTTTCTCTCTATCCCCGCTTTCTCTTGCTTCCTTTCAAACGCCCTTTTTTTCCTTTTCTGCTGCTGGGGCTCTAGCATATTGCGATGTTTTTCGTAACTTTTATTCCCCTCGTGACCTTCCTTCTCCTAACCTTCGTGCCCCCACTCCCCCCTCCCTTCCCCCGCCCCTTCTTTCTTTTCACTTACCACCAGCCCCCCCAAGACATCTTTTCCCTTTTCCGCATTTTTACGGGCCCTTTCGTCTTATTTTACGTGTTTTCTCCCCATCACTTTCCCCCCCCCCCCACCTTTCCTCCCCCCCTCCTAGCTTGTGTTTTTCCCCCTTCGCCTTTTTTCCCCCCCATCCTCTGGTCCCCCCCTTTTCCTTTTTGCTTGTGTGCCTACCTCCTCTTTCTCTTTGCCCCCTTCCCGTTCTACCCCTTTTTCTCTCCTTCCTTCCCACCTCCTCTTCTCTCCGCGTTCCTCTGACTCTCGCTCTCTTCCCTACTCTCGTTTCCTGCTCCTTCACCCCTCGTACCTCGGTCCCTCCCCCTTTTACCAGTCCCCTTCCCGTCCCTCGGTCTTCCTGCCCCCGCCTTTTCTTCTCTTTTACCTTTCTTTGCCTTTCCTTATCTGCCTCTTTTTTTGTCCTTTTTCCTTCCTCTTTTTCTCTCCCCCCCTCTTTTGCTTCCCCACTCCCCTTTTTATTCTCCCTTCTCTCCCCCTCCCTGTGCCGCTTTCTTCCCTCCTTCTTTTTCCCTCTTTTTAAAATATAACATAGTCCCCTTTTCCTTCCCTCCCTCCTTCCTACCTCCCTCCCCCTTTTTTTTTTTTTTTTTCCCCCCCCCCTCTCCCCTTCGCCCCCCCCCCCCCCGCCTGCCTCCCTTCCTTTCCTCTCCCTTCCAGGTCTACTTCGTTCTTCCCACTCTACATTCTCTATTATCCCCCTTCCCCTGGCTTTCTGCTTCCCCGGCGGTCTCCCGCCTGTTTCCCTTGGCTCTTTTCTTCCTCCCCGCCTTTTTATTTCTTTCCTTTTTCTCCCAGCTTCCCCCTTGTTTTCCCCCTATTCCCCTTACCTTCGCTTCCCCCTCTCTTCCTCACCCTCCCTCTTGTTCTTTCCGTTTTCTCTCTACTCTCCCTTTCTGTTTTCTTCTATCTTCTCCTCCTATTCCCGCTTTTCCCCCTGACTACCGCTTTCTCCGCTTTTTCACCTTTTTCCCCTTTCTTTTTCTCCACTTTTCTTTTTTCTTATCTGCCTTCTTTTCTTCTCTCTTTCTCTTTTCCCTTTCTTTTTCTTCACTCATTTCCCCTCTTGCTCCCTCGCCCTCTCTTTTCTTCCTGAGCGAGAGAGAGTTCCTCAATGAATTGCTCACATTTAAAGGATTTTTGGTCCTTCTAATGCTTCTTCCATTTTTTTTCCCGTCCCTTCTATATAATGCTTGTATTACGGTTCTTAGCTATAGTGATACGGCGATATTAGTTGATGCTGTTAAATTGTCCCTGAAGAATCATCTGTTTTATCCTTCTTGCGATGACATTAATTATATCATAAAAGACTCTACGCTTTGGTCCGGAGAGATGGTTCAGTAGGTTAAGTGCACTGGCTGTTCTCGTTGCCAGAGGAACCTGATGGGGAACTCCCGGGCACTAACCATTGGATCGCTCGCAAAAAGCAGCTGTATATTGGAGAGGCCTAGGGGAGCTGAATACGCGCGCGGGGAACGCCAAAGGGTGCAGGCAGGTGGATAGTTTTTTACGTAATGGCAGACGACAGAGAAAAGAAATAAGTTGAAATAAGCACTAAGTATGAACTAAGAGATAAGGCACCACACAAGAGCTCTCACAAAGGAACCAGCTCGCCCTGAAGATTAAACCATGCCCTTGTAGGAGTCGAAGACAATCCTATGGCACATACGACTAAAGCTTGACGAGGAAGGATTCCAAATAGACTTCAAGACATATTTTGATAAAACAATTTTTTCACTGTATGTTATAATTTGTGTCATGTCATTAGTATCTGGATAGCTAGT
The DNA here is from genome assembly GCA_009823505.1 of Rhizomys pruinosus. NCBI lineage: Eukaryota > Metazoa > Chordata > Mammalia > Rodentia > Spalacidae > Rhizomys > Rhizomys pruinosus. The sequence goes on from VZQC01002712.1 coordinate 530,292, forward strand.
TTTTTTCCTAGAGCCTGAGCGGTAGCGGTTAGAATTTGAACTTTCCATTGAGAGCTAACGTGAAACCTCAGCGGAAAGGTTACTCACGTTACAATAGCCCGAAAAGAAAAAATATGGCGCTAAAATTGGAGAATATATGAATTAGAAATCAGGGCATAGAAATCAGGACAAAAAAGATAGTATTGTTACTTTGAGATTCGTCTAAGTAAGTCTATACCCGGATAGCTGCCCGTTGTTGTCATTATCTGACTTTCATTGAGTCCTGCTAATTCGGACCACTCTTAAGCCCACTACCTTGCGCTGGCCTTGTTCGAATAGTAAAATCAGCTACTCCGTATCCAGCTGTAACCCCCATTCCTCTTTCCTCTCCTCTTTTCTTTTCGTAACTATCATACATCTTTGATTTCAAGGCGCCCCCCCACAGTTCCCTCCTGTCCTTGGCTTATTAAGCTAATTCTGGGTACATCCTTCCCAGTGCCCACTCGCTACCCTTGTCTGTTTATTAATCCCCCATCTGGACTTTATCAACGCCTCTTTCCCTCTATCTATCTCTCTAGCCTCACATAATCTGGCTGTCGCATCCACCCCCAATTAGCAATCTGCACCTCCCACCCACGCCACTCCTCTCTCCCTCATCCCCACACTTCCACCCCACACCCGCCCTTACGTCACCTTCTCTGCCTGTCCGAGCCTTTTTCTTGGTCCTTCCCACTACCCCTTTCTCCCACTGCCTTACGTTGTATAACCTCTCACCCCTTTCAGCCTCCTGTTCTCTTAATTCCTACATCCCCTTCCCCTATTACCCACTCTCTCCTACTACCACCACTCGACTTTTTTTTCTCTCGCCTGTTTGTCTATTACTTATTTTTTACCCAATTATCTATCTCACCCGATATACACTCCGACCCTATACTCCCCAAGTCCCCGTGTCCTGTGTCCCTTTCCCTTCATCTCCTGCCACCATTCATCTATTATCCTCCTTACTCCCTCCTCAGTTTTCTCTCATTCCACCCCTTGTCCGCCCCCTTATTTTCACCTCTCCCGCCCGTCTACCGCCGCGCTTCCCCCTCCCCCGGCTCTTCTGTCACGATCCCTCTTTTATCTTCGCCTGTGATTTTATGCTTTCCCTATCTCCTACCTCTTTCCTTCCCTCCCCGGTAACACCCTCTTCCGTCTTCCTCCACCCTTCCTCCCCCCCCCTCTCCTATTTGTCTACACCCCTTTCTTGTCCCCCCCCCCCCCCCCCCCCCCCCCCCCCACCTCCTCATACTTCACACCCTCCCCCGGCCTTCCTCCTTACTTAGTCCTCCCCCCCATCTCCTAACAACTTACATTTCCAGCGCTTCAACTCTAAACGAACTTGCATTTATGCTTGATACACTCCTTGATTCCAAAGACAATATACAGACTTATTCCTTCACTTAAAAAACCAACTCATTTATTTTCCCCCCCTCCCCTTTCCTCCTTTTTTTTTTCTTTTCTTTTATCTTCTTTTCTCCCCTTCTCCCTCTCTCCATCCCCTTTTTTTCCCCCCCCCCCTCTCCCCCTGCTTCCTTCTTCCTTCCCCCTTCCCCTCCCCTCCTACTCCCTCCCCTTTTCCTTCTTCCCCTCCTTCTCCCCCCTTCCCCCTTCCCCCCCCTCCCCCCTTCTCCTTCCCTCCCCCCTCTCTGCATTCTCCCCTTCTTCCCCCCCTCCTCCCTCCCTCTTTTTCTCTCCCTATCCTCCTTTCCTTCCTCCTGCTTTTTATTCTCTCTTTCCTTTTCTTTTCTCCCCTCTCCTCTCTTTCCTCCTCTTCCCTTCTCCTTCCCCTCCCCCCTTTCCTCTCTCCTCTTCCCCCCCCCTTTTTTTTTTTTTTTTTTTTTTTTTTTTTTTTTTTTTTTTTTTTTTTTTTGTCTGTGTTTGTTTCCATGTCAATTTTAGGATTTTTTTCCAACGCCTGTCTTTGTGAAGAAGTCATCTTGCGCGCTCTTTGATCTGCCTTGCAATAAATCTGTACACAAGTTTGGGTCCAATGGACATTTTTATATATTTATTTTCCCCCCCATCCCTGAGCCATGGGAGGTTGTCCATCTTCTGAGTTCTTCCTCAATTTCCTTCTTCAGAGGTTGAAAAATTTTTTTGTAGAGGTCCTTGGTCCTCTTTGATTACGTCCTGTTCCTCGGATTTTTTTTTTTTGAGGCTATTGTGAGTGTGAATTTCTCCTTGTAGTCCTTCAGTTGCTTGTTGTTGGTGTAAAGAAAGGCTACTGATTTTTCTAGATTTATTTTGTATCCTGCCACTTTACTGAAGCTCTTAATCATTTCTAGGAGTTTTCTGGTGGAGTTCTTAGTATACCTTAGGTAGACAATCCTATCATCAGCAAAAAGCTGCCCTGACCCGCGGGGTCTTCAACTAGGGTCCAGGGAGAAAGTAACCTGAATCAGAGACAAAACAGACACAAGGAGGAGACCAGGTCTATATTCTGATCAAGGTCCCGTGGTTTTTATTAGGTGTCATGTTTATAAAGGCAAGCGGGTGGGAATTTTGTGGTGGGAGAGGGGGTCGGCACAGTTCAGGGAGAGGGTACATCTAGAAAAGTCCCAGGCGCTCTCTTAAATTCCTGAGATAAGCAAGCTGCACTCATAAATTCCTGAGGTAAGTAAGCTGCCTGCTTGTAAATTTCTGATATAAGCAAGCTAGTAACTTTCTGCAAGCATGTATGTCTGACAGCTTTGGTTCCCGGCATCTCCTCCCTTTCTGTAATTTAAATGAGGTGGGTGAATAAGAGAGGGCCTCTTTTGCAGAAGAAAAACAAGGGGGGCATTAACTGGAGGGGGGGAAGTATTGACCTGATTCCTCTCGCGGGATAAATACTGATTTCCCACAATTTATATGGCTTTTGATGTCTTTTGGGGAGGAGAGGCAGAGCCTTTATCTATTTTGCAGAGAAGGCTTAAGATGGGTGCCTTAAAGATTGACATCAACCTCTATGCAAATCAGGTTTACTTCACGAGGGACTCAGAGGTGGACTATAGGGTCCTCCCCCTGCAGTGCTCAGCCTTGCACCTCTTGCCAGTGCCCACGCCATGCCAAGGCTGGCGTGCATAAATCTGAGTTTTATGCAGCTCCTAAAGGAGGGAGGGGTAACAGAATGTTCCAGCAAGATAAGCGCTTGGACAACAAGCTGGTCAGCAGATCCTCTGGGGGCCAGGACCCAACAGAGATCCAACAAAAAGCAATAGCTCGACTTCCTCTTTTCCAATTAGAGCTCCTTTAATTTCCTTTTCTTGCCTTATTGCCCTAGCAAGGGTTTCAAGCACTATATTGAAAAGGAGTGGTGACAGGGGGTAGCCTTGCCAAGTTCCTACCTTTAAGGGGAATGCTTCTGTCGTTCCCCATTTAGGATGATGTTGGCTGTGGGTTTCCTGTATATGGCTTTGATTACATTGAGGAATGATCCCTCCAGTCCAATTCCCTCTAGGATTTTAAACATGAAGGGATGCTGCATTTTGTCAAAGGGTTTCTCCGCATCAATTGAGATGATGGTGTGGTTTTTGTCCTTCGGTCCATTTATATGTTTTATGATATTTATTGATTTTCATATGTTGAACCATCCCTGCATCTCTGGTATGGATCCAACTTGGTCATGATAGATGATCTTCTTGATGTGGGTCTGTATGCAATTTGCCAGTATCCTGTTTAGAATTTTGGCATCTGTGTTCATTAGGGAGATGGGTCTATAGTTCTCCTTTTTGGTTGTATCTTTACCTGGTTTTGGGTAATAGCGTGATGCTGGCTTCATAGAAGGAATCTGGGAGAACTCCCTCTGTTTGTATCCTTCTAAACAACTTGAGTAGTAATAGTTGTCTTTTTGAAATATTTTATAGAATTCTGCCTTGAAACCTTGTGGGCCTGGGCATTTTTTGGTTGGGAGGCTACTTATTACATCTTCAATTTCTTCATGTATTATTGGTCAATTTAGGCTGTTGATCTCTTCTTGGTTGAACTTTGGTGATTCCCAGGATTTCAGATATTCATCCATTTCTTCTAGGTTTTCAAACTTGGTTGAGTATAGGTTTTTGAAGTATTCCCATATGATTTTCTGGATCTTTTCATTGTTGTGATATTTCCCCTTTCATCACAGATTCTATTGATTTGGAGTTGTTCCTTCTTTCTTTTGGCTAACTGGGCTAGAGGTCTGTCTATCTTGTTTATTATCTCAAAGAACCAACTTTTGGATTCATTGATTTTTTTT
>VZQC01002712.1:535445-619385 GCA_009823505.1 Rhizomys pruinosus
TGGGGTGTTTCTTTTCTGATCTTGTCTATTTGGGGTCCTATGTGCTTCTTGTATTTGTATGGGTTTGTCTATTTTTAGTTTGGGGAAATTTTCATCTATTATTCTATTGAAGATCTGATCAATACTATTCTCTTGAGAGTCTTCTCCTTCCTCTATTCCTATGATGCAGAGGTTTGGTCTTTTCAAAGTGTCCCATATTTCCTGGTTGTTCCACTTTTGTGTATTTTCAAAATTTTCATATTCTTTATTTGACATTTTTAGTTGTTCTGTGTTATCTTCCAGATCTGATATTCTTTGTTCTGCTTTCTCCATTCTACTTCTGAGGCTTTTTCCTTTTCCTTTCTTCTTGATTGGATGAGTGTTCTAATTCCTTTTTCATTTCATCCTGTATTTTCTTTAGTATTTCCATTTCCTTTTTGAGCTTCTCAATCTCTTCTTGGTGCTCTTTACTTCCTTGGTTGGCTTCCTTGTTCAGTGTTTCTACTTCCTTTCGGGGTTTGTTTTTTTCTCCCTCTAGTTGTTTCTGCAGTTTGTCAATCTGTTCCTTTAGTTCTTTCCAAAGTTTGTCATTGTATCCCTCTAGGTCCTTTTTGAGTTTTTCATTCTCTCTCTTTAGTTCTCTGAATTCTTCTTTAATTTTCTTTAATTTCTCTGCATAGGTCTGCAATTATTCCTCTAAGATCTGTTCCTTGGGTCACCTCCAGGGGGATCCCATTGTAGCTATCTCTTACAGGTTTGGTAGAGCCTGGTTTGGGATTATCCTGCACCTTTCCCATGTTGTCCCTTCATCGTGTCCCTGGCATGCGGGTTTCCCTTTTGTGAGTCAAATCACAAATGTCTTTTCACTATGTTAGTGGCTGGTTTTGCTTGCCTCCTTCTGATGCTTTTTTTTTTCTTTCCTCCTCCTTGTTTATGGAGTATTGACTTTTCTAGGTTTCAGACTTTCAATTTTGTTTATATATTGGATATTGGAAGTCTAAGTCACTTTTCCCTTCCTGTTCTGAAGGTTCTCCAAAAAAAGTCCACTGGTATACTCTCTCACCTATGCCAGTGGACTGGGTGGGGGGGATATGCCTGACTTAGCCCACCCCTGTACCTGCCTGGAGCGACTTTTGGGCTCCTGTGCCTCAGGAACCCGCCTGCACAAAGACACAAAGGTACTGAACCTGACCCACTGGTCACCAGCTGCAAAGGCAAAGGGTGGCTCTGCCCAGACAGCCACCCCCTACAAGGGTTCAGAGTTGAGACCCTTTTTCAGCAGCCCAGGAGTCAATCCTCTTTTTTTTTTTTAAAGGCAGGGTCACCCTGTGACCCCAACTGGCCTGGAACTTGGTATGTAGACCAGGCTGGCCTTGATCTCACAAAGATCTTCCTGTCTCTGCCTCCCGAGTGCTAGGTTTAGAGATATGCACCACCAAACTTGTATAGCTACTATGGAAAGCAGTGTGGAGAACCCTTGGAAGACTCAAAATGAGCTTACCACCTGACCCAGTCATACCACTCCTGGGTATATACCCTCAAGATTCATCTTACTGCAGAGATACATGCACAGACATGGTTATTGCAGCTCTGTCCATGATAGCAAAAAGGGAAACAACCCAAGTACCTCTCAGTTGACAAGTGGATAGAGGAAAATGTGGTACATCTACACAATGGAGTTCTATGCAGCAGTAAAGAAAGATGACATCATGAACTTTGCAGGTAAATGGATGGAACTAGAAGATATTATGTTAAGTGAAGTAACACATTCCCAGAAAAACAAATGATGAATGGTATCCCTCATCTGTGGATGCTAGCACCAATTACCTAGTTCTAAGTATTTCTTGTGCAGGGCTCCTTGAGCTTTTGTCCGAGTAGTTGGAAGTGATGCATTATTGGAAAGAACAACAACAACAAAACAACAACAACAGCAACAGAAAAGACTGCATCAAAGAACTGACTGAAATGGTGAAATTCTACTCAAAACAGTCAACTTCCACATGGAGAATCTTGAGAAAGACTGAGAAAGAGATGAAAAGCATGTTTGGCAGAATGCATGCGCTCTGGTGGGGCAGGGTGGTAGGGAGGGGGACACAGGTCTAGATTTGATTTGTAACATAATCTTGTAATATATATATATATTTATATATATATATATATAAAAAATATAAATAAAAATAACAAAGTACTTCAGAGATAAGGTAAAAGTTAAAAACCACAAGAGCCACTGAAGGTAGATTTAAATGTATTTGATTTTTCACTTTCTTTCTTTTCTTTTTCTTTTCTTTTTTTTTTTTTTTTTTTTTTTTTTTTTGAGACAGTGTCTCCCTATAGCTCCAATTGGCCTGGAACTCACTATGAAGACCAGGGTGGGGGTGATCCTCCTGCCTCTGCTTCATGAGTGCTAGGATTAAATGTTTGATTTAATTTTTCCTTTTTCATGTTTATTGGTTTCTGAATAAAATATTTAATTTCTCTCTGCAGTGTATATTTCTCCACAAATATGAACTAGTCACAGTATATTATTAAAGTCGCGATTTATATTATATTGTTGCTGAGTCAATCACGTACCTCCTATCTTAAAGTATAACCTGCACTAAGTATGATAAGTACTTTCATTCTTTTAAAACAGTTTAACATAGTGATAGGAATTACCAATTGATGTGAGCTGATTGGTTTAAAGCTAGTGATGAAGAAGTAAGCTGGCAAGCATTATACTTTCTGTTCATAAGAAAATCATGTAAGATGCCTTTTATAGTCAATGTTTATATCTTTTCCAATTAAATAATTTGCAATTGAAGATATAAATATCCCCTTTAAAAGACAAAAAACAAAACAAAACAGAAAAACAAAACAAGACAAAAAAACATAAGCAGTTGTGTTCTAATGAAGTTACAGCCTCTGTCCTAATTAGTTTCTTAAATACATTTACTACTTAATGGTTTTGAAACAACTCTTTAATTTTTAAATTTTTTGAAAACCAGCTAGTAACCTTTGTTCAGAATTTAGTAGATTGTTCAATGTAGGACATCAAATACATAATGAAAGATGCTTGAAATTCTTTTATTATTTCAGGCATATCAAATTAAACTATCAGACTACATGTAAGAGAAACTTAGTCCTTTTTGTTTTTGTCTAAATATATTAGTTTAGTGATGTCTTGGTGAACTGTGAGTGAACTGTATTGATTTTTGTAATAAATCCTTAGAGCTTTTCCTATGGCATAAGGGCTGTTGGCACTTGGAAAATGTTAGTAGGTAGATGCATACATGTTTTCCTTTTGTTTTTCAAACTTGTTTGTAAACATAAAAAAATAAATAAATATGCCCTTTTAAAAAAGAAATGCAATTCTTAAACACTTTCCTTTCTCTTTGATACTTCTGCTTTTAAACATCTGAGCTTTCTGGGGCTGGAGGGATAACTCAGAAGTTAAGAGCACTGGCTGCTCTTGAAGAGGATCTGGGTTTGATTACACATGGTGGCTAACAACCACCCATAACTCCAGTTCCAGGGGATCCAACACCATTTTCCTGACTTCTGCAGGCACTGCATGACACAGGTGCATTTATATACATGTAGGCAACACACTCATACACATAAAATTAAAAGAATAAAACATTAAAAATATTTTATTATTTTTATTTCATGTGATTTTTGCCTGCATGTGCACTCATGTTGAGTGGTACCTATGGAAGTCAAAGGGTGTTGAACAAAACGATGTTGGCAACATCTTCCCTTCTCTGGCCATCTCACCATCATCTCATCATGCTGCTTCCTCCGGCTGTGAGAACTGGCTGTCGGCGGTTAACCACCCTGTGGGTGCTGGGAACCAAACCTAGGTCCTCTGCAAGAGCAGCCGGTACTCTTACCCACTTAGACATTTCTCCAGCCCTTAAATAAAATATTTAAAAAAAGAATCCGAGTTTCTGTCTTTGGTGACTGAACCATCAATGTGAATGTGTTGTAGAAATGGAGCAGGGTAGGGATGAAACCCAGAATGCGCTTTTTTTTTGGTCTTTTCAAGACGGGGTCTCCCTGTAGCCCCAGCTGTCCTGGAACTCACTCTGTAGACCAGGCTAGCGTTGAACTCATAAAGATCCAGGCTAGTGTTGAACTCATAAATATCCGCCTGCCTCTGCCTCCCAAGTGCTAGGATTAAAGGCGTGCACCACCACGCCCAGCTAAACTTCAATTCTTATTGCAATGGACTATAAGTAAAAATACCTGTAAAGACAGAATTTTAGTGCCAATATGAAATATTTCTCATAGTTTAAATATAGTTCAAGAAACCCATCTCCTTATACCAGAATGAATTTCTGTAATAAGTGTGCTTTACTGACTAATTTTCTTCCAAAATTAACTCTGTTTAAACCATTCTTGCTTTTTGTCATATTTCAAAATGTGTTAGCTAATACTACTTTAAATAATCAGGGTATCATTTTTATCTTGCAAATTTATGCTGATCAAAAAATCCTCAAATTTGAAATGTTTATAAAAATGACTATGTGGCAGAATGGCAAACACGTGCTTTAGAGCATTTGAATCCTGAAAGCTCACAAGGCCCTAAAGAAGGGCTCTGCCTTTAAAAACAGTGTTGGCTTCAGTATTATTTACCTATTCATTTGCAAGTTGTAAAGATTTGTTCACTTTTGGGGGGAAATTTGAATATATGAGTCCTTATCAAAAAGGAATAGGAAAATTGAAGGCAGTTTGGAGCTGAATAGAAGTTATTAATGAGCTTAGCTTTGACTGAAATGACAGATTAATGGCTGAATTTCCTTCTATACCAAGTCTGTTAAAAACTTCTAGCTTGCGTCAGTAAATTCATTTTGTCATTCCAAACTGATGGCAAAAAGGCAAAGTAGTTTTAATTTCAATTTTGAAAATCGGACTTTAGATCCTTAGTGACCTTCACTCACAGCCAAAACTGGTCGCGCTTCTTTGGAGCATGTTTTGTTTTTAATCTTATGCACTACTGAGAATCATGTAGCATATCACATTCTCTTCTTTCTATTGATCAGGGGATGGGGTGGATAGCACAGAGCCCAATGTGTGGCCTACTTCTCCTTGGTGTGCTGTACCATGTAGCGTGTCTGCTTGTAGCTGGCCTGGTTTCATCTCATTTTAATGTCTATTTCTCTCTGCTATAATTTCTAGCAAAATTTTTGAAAATTTGTGATGATAGCACAGATAATAATTATTGATATTTATGTAGTCCTCTTAATATAGTCTACATGTTACACTGAGTTTAAAATATAACATTGCAAGGAGATAAATTCTCTCATTTTCTCCATTCTACTGATGAAGTGTAGCTGTGTCATTAAAAGTTCAAGACTAGGGGCTGGAGAGATAGCCTAGCGGTTAAGAGTGCCGACTGCTCTTGCAGAGGACCCGGGTTCGATCCCCAGCACTCACATGGTGGCCGAGAACCGTCTGTAACTCCAATTCCAGGAGAACTCCAGTTCCAGGGGAATCCGAGACCCTCTTCTGACCTCCGCGGCATTGCGCGACACGGGTGCACAGACCTACATGCAGACAGTGCATTCATACACATACAGAAATAAATAAATTTAAAAAAAGATCAAGACTATATATAGTAAGTGTAGGAGCTTGTGCCAAAATTAAACCAACATTACTACTCTCTCCATCTAGAAAGTCCCGATATGAGGAAATGATCAGGTGACCTAAGCATCCTATTTAATGACATAGTTGTTTTATATTGTGATGTAAGAAACTTAACTAGTCACCCACTCGTGACAGATAGTTCTTCACTATTCTAGAGATCAGTCTTTGAGTGGCATTGTTCTAGATTAGTGCCAAAAGTTTCAGGAATTGGGAAGATGGCTCACTTGGTAAAGTGCTTGCTGTGAAAGCAGGTGGACCCAAGTTCAGATCCCCAGAACCCACATGAGAATTTGGACTGACTCCATGCACCTGTAAGTCCAAGCTTGAGAGTGGTTGGTGGGTGGACACAGGAGGGACTTTCTGGCCAGCTAGTCTGGCTCAATCTTTGAGCTCAGGGTTCAGTGAGAGCCCTTGCCTCATAAAATAAGATGGAGCGTATTTGAGGAAGGCACTTATTGACTGTTGGCTGCCCCCCACGTGTGAACTGTATTACTTTTCTGTTGTGGTGATAAAACACCAAGGCAACTTACAGAATGAAAAGTTTGTTTGGCTTATGATTCCAGAGGGATTAGAGTCCATAATGGTGGACAGGCATTGTGGCAGAGGTGGCTAGAGCAGGAAGCTGAATAATCACATCACACAGGAAACAGAGCTATTGGAAATCTGGCAAGGCTTAAGAACTCTCAAAGCCCACCCCCCCATGACGTACTTCTTCCAACAAGGCCACACCTCCTAAAACTTCCCAAAACAGTGCTACCAGCTGGGGACAAAATGTCCAAATGCTTGGAGCCTATGGGGGATTTTATCATTCAAGCCATCATATGCAGTCACGTGTACATATGCACATATTGCTGTGCGTGCACACAAGCATACACACAGAGGTTTTATGTGGTTTATGTAATTATATTTTTCTGATGAAGTATCAATTAATTCAAGATTGACCATGCTTGGACTGGGATAGAATATATTAGTGAATTATCAGTTATGATTCTAGGTAGTCCTGGTCATTTCTAGTCACTATGTTAAAGGCAGAGTGGCTTAAACATGGTGTGGCTCATGGAAAGGCTTATACCTCTGTATCTCTGATGAGAAAATCCTGGAATGGAGAGAAGCAACAGAACTGATGAGGACGGCCCAGGGTTTGCACTCAGGCTGAGTGTCCGTTATATTTCTTCTTCTTTACTTTTAACTTTAAATTTAAAGGTAATTTTAGGTTATTTTAAGTATCAGAAAGAAATCATAGAATGAGTAGAGTTCTTATTGCCCAGTTTCCCTCAACACTGTCATCTTCTATCACCACAGAATGATTATCTGAAGTGAGGAAGTCGGTGTTGATAGGAAATTATCAACAGCTGTGCAGACCTTCTTCAAATTTCATCACAATTTTCATTTTTTCACTTGTGTCCTTTTTGTGTCCCTCCTCAAGGACCACATATTGTCTTTAACTGTCATGCTTTCTAAATCTCTTTAAATCTATAATAATTCCTTAGTCATTCTCTGTCTCTCATAACCTTAACACAAAAATACTGGTCAATTTTTTGTAGTGTGTCTCTCAATTTGAATTTGTCTGGAGGTTTGAAGTTAGGCTGCAATATCACACCAGTGATACTTGTCTTCATCTAACTTGTTACTGGTGATTTAAACTTGATCATTGAAGAAAGTACCTCCCAGAATTTCCACTGTAGGACTGTGATTTTTCCTTTTGTAATTATCAAGTAACCTGGTGGGAGATCCTTGGAGACTATGCAAGTACTCTCATGTGCCTGCCTCTCAGATTCTAATCCTTCGTCTACTTTCTTTTTTTATTAGAGTTAATTTTTATCGAGCACATTTTATACAACATTTCTTAATCAAATTTAGACTCATTCCCCCATCCATGCCCCCCCTCACACTCTCCTCCCACCCCCACCAGAGCCCATGGATTCTGCCATGCATGTTAAGTCCTGTCTTGCATCTTTTTCTCAGTCTTTTTTTTTTTTTTTCCTTTGGATGCAGAAGTTTACTGTTTTGGTCAGTTCTTTGAACAGGTTTTTCTCTCTTTTTTGTCTCTTTAATTTTATATTACTCCAAAATATGCGTATATACACTCCACACATAAATCAGAATTACAAAGTCTGAAAATAAGCTATAGGTTAATTCCAAAACACGTTTAGGAATTCACATTTTAACAGTAAAGTTGCATGTGGGTAAAAAGAAATATAACTTTACATTCTAAATTACATGTATGTTTTAATGTAATTTGGGGGGTCTTTTAGAGACAGGGTCTCCCTGTAGCCCCAGCTGTCCTGGAACTCACTTTGTAGACCAGGCTGGCCTTGAACTCACAAAGACCCGCCTGCCTCTGCCTCCCAAGTGCTAGGACTAAAGGCATGTGCCACCACGCCCGGCGAGATTCACATTTTAACAGTAAATTTGCATGCAGGTATAAAGTCATGTAACTATACATTCTTTTTTTAGACTATGACTACATCTCCTCCATCTATATATGGTAATTACAATGTGTTAAATATAAGTGGTACCCATTTATAGATTCACTTTGTAATAGCACAGTTGCTTTCAGATATAATGAAATATAATAATAAAGTTTCTCAGTTTGCCTACCAACTGGGGATTTGATGTTAGTGTCCACAAATGAGGAAAACCATTCGCTTTTGGGGGGGGGCGGGGACTGTGTTACTTCACTTAGTATAATTGCTTCAAGTTCCATCCATTTACCAGCAAATCTCATGATGTCATCTTTCTTTACTGCTGCATAGAACTCCATTGTGTAGATGACTGGATAACAAAAATGTGGTACATCTACACAATGGAGTTCTATGCAGCAGTAAAGTCTACATTCTTTTTAAAAAAATATAATGTTATCTGTATGAGTATTTCACCCACATGTATGTAAGTACACCATGTGCAATGTCCACAGAGAAGAGGTCGTTGGATCCCCTGGAACAGAAGTTACAGGTGGTTATGAACTGCCATGTAGGTGCTGGGAACACAACCCAGGTCCTCTGCAAGAGCAGCCAGTGCTCCTAACCACTGAGCCATCTCTTCAGCCTCCAAGTCGAGATTTTTAATCACTACACTATGCTTCTGTAAATCTAAAAGGAGGCTTGAACTGATGGCTCCTGTTCTAGCTGTTTCCTTCTCGACACTGTCCTACCCCTAGATTTTAGCTCTTAGTCAGGTTCTTTGTGTCATCTTTGCACCAACTTGACCTTTTCTTATTTATTTATTTATTTATTTATTTATTTATTTATTTATTTTAATAATAAGTAATGAATACAAGCATCCTTCATGTAAAACCAATTTGCAAGCAGCTATGTCCAAACTTTTACAGCCCAAGGTTCCCATTGTCCAGCTGGAGGGGCTTGTATGTATAAGCATGCAACTTGACCTTTTCAATGAAGCCATGTGACCACCTTATTTATTTATTTATTTATTTATTTATTTATTTATTCATTCATTTATTTATTAGTCTTTTCGAGACAGGGTCTCCCTGTAGCCCCAGCTGTCCTGGAACTCACTCTGTAGACCAGGCTGGCCTTGAGCTCACAAAGATCCGCCTGCCTCTGCCTCCCAAATGCTAGGATTAAAGGCGTGCGCCACCACGCCTGGCTACGACCACCTTATTTAATAATAACTACAGAGCTGCCCTCTCAAACCTCACTGCATCAAGCTCCACCTCCATGGCCCTCTTGCCAAGTTCCCCTTATTTTTCATATTTTCAGAACCCCTATCTTCTGACGTTACGACGTGATTTGCTTACACTGGTTATGCCTCTTGTAGCTCTTTGTGATCTTGACTTTGGAACCATAACATTCTGAGCACCTCCTCTGCTGGTGAGCGGAGCAGAGCCCGGGAAGGTGTCTTCCGTCCCCATCCTCCTTAGCCAGCTGTGGCACTGGCATTTCTGCTGCTCTTCCTGCCGCGGAGTGCCACTACCTCACAGAACCAAACCATCTGATGCTTGCCTATTTCTATGTAATTTTGTACATTGAGCAAATATTTTCCCATTATCTTTTCCTAGTTTTTTCTTTTCTTCTCTTCCTCTTTGGGGAATCACAGTGTAGAATTTAAACAGAGGCCATCAAGGGACTACCTCCTCCCCAGAGTCAACAGTTTGACTTTGGACAAATAACTTCACCTTTCTGTGACTCATTTTCTTTATAAACTTAGACTAATAAATCATAGGTTTGCTGTAGGGATGAAATGAGAAAACACACATAAAGCACTTAGCATGGCACTGCATGCTGTAAGCATTCAATGAATGGCAGCTATTATTATTATTATCTAGCTTTTATGGATGCATTTTAAACATGGCACAAAATTCTGCTTTCATTTGTCTCATTTTGACAGTACACCTCTTCTCCTGACCTATGTGTACCTACATTTCAGGAGCAGTTTTCCTACCCTCTCATTATTGCTAGCCTTTCAAGAATCTCTTACTTTTTTGTACTGCCTCAATTCCTGGGACATGATGTGTCTAAACCCCACAGTAAAATAAAACTGGTAGTTTTTCTATATTGGAAGGCCAACTGGTAAAGGACAACGTCAGCGCTTTCCTACCTAACTATACATTTTCAAAAGGACTGGTTGAAACTGGGCTTCATTACACTTGCTTAAAAGTAAATTTTATTTGATTTATAGTTTAATGTTTATTCCAAAAATAAGATAAATACAAATAAAACTAAAGTAAATGTTGATATTTCTAGAATTTCCTATGAGGTTGGGCATGTTGTGATAGTACCGTTCTCCATCTCTGTATGGAGCCAGTCTAGAAAAACAAACAAACAAACAAACAAACAAACAAAAAATATTTAGTTACATTTGGTGTTGTGTTATTCACAAGAAGTCATACATTTTTTGGAATTAGGGTGAGAGCTTTGATTGCTTGTTCCCTGTGTTTATATTCGTGGTTGGTACTGGCCCTTGATATAACTTCCAGGTCATGGGGGTGGAAGAATATCTTGGACAGCTCTTTTGTGTGAACCACTATAGACAGCGAGGCCATCCTACTTGCAAGCCTGTGCCTGTATTCTTTAATAGGGTCCCTTTTGTTTTTCCACACAGAATTAGATGGGAGCCAGAGGAGAAGAGACACGGAATATAGAAGTTGTGATCAGATTAATGAGTGAGCAAACTAAATTTCCAGTTCATTGTGACTGATAGAAAGTTCAGAGTTAAGTTTACTATTCAGTTGTACCAACTAGGAATGATGTCTCATAAATCTTATTTCTATTCTTAATTGTTAAAAAGTTCTGATTATCTTTCTTTGCAAGTATTTTAACATCATAAGCCCCTTTATATGTTTAGAATATGAGATTGATTCTAACACTGTAGAAAGACTACTAGCAAAGATAGGGCAGACACGTTCTTCAATTTCCAAACAGAAAAAGTTGACAACAAGATCCCTCAGCTCTTAGTGAAATCAGAGGGTGAATGATTATGTGGAAGCCACTGTAAAAACAGCAATAGAGGGGATGAAGATGCTGAGTTGGCTGTGCAGGGCTAGGACCGATATCCAGCAAGGGAAAATGTGTTTAGGTGTAAGATAAATTATTCTTCAAGGTTGTGACAGGTAGCATAACGAAAACAACTTTAGCCAGACTTGGATGACTGACTAGACAAGTTAGTAGAGAGGTGAGCCACGTGGAAATGAAACTTTTTAAGGATGGCATGCCATAAATGGGCCAGAATAATCAATCTAAGGTCTCTCCTCTAAGGATGGACCAAGCCTAGTGCTACTGTACCCTGACATAAGGGAAACATTGGTTATGGTTGCCAGTGTGTGCTGGATAGAGAGGCAGAAGAGAGAGGACTATGCCAAGTAAACAAATTCCAAAGCAAAGGATGCTGAGATGGTAAGAAAGGAAAGGAAGACAGTGAGAATGTAAATGCGAAAGACCAGAGACCTTTTCTCTTATTCGCTGCTCTGATTCTAGAGACTCATCTGGGGCCTGACCTATGAGTAGATACTCAGTGAGTGGATTTGGGTGACCACATCAGCTGAGTTCAAGGTCAATTATATACATGATCCCCGGATTGTTTCAGAATATTTAAAATAACTAAGGATATATTGAAGGAATATTTGGGGATACATAGGTTACAATTGCTGTGATTTATGTGATGATAGAAGGGACAGTATTCATATGGGAAGGACCTGTTGGTTATAAGGTGTACACGTCCTCTGGGAAGTTGGGTAGTCCTGTGTAGATCATTGATTCATTTAAACTAGGTTAATGGCAAATAAAGCTGACCATATGGCTTATTTTCTAGGCAACTCTAAGATGCTGGAGGAGTGGCTAAGAGAGGACAGACAATTTGGGGTTGACATGATATTATCTACAAAGCTTATACAAAGTATAAGTAAGCGGGGCCTCATTGTGGATTGCATGCCCGCAAAGGGGAGGTCTGCTCCACCCCCAGAGCAGTCCGTCAAGTGCTGGCTGTCTTGTCTGAAATGCTTTTGCAGACAGTAGGTCTGGTTACTAGTTAAGGCTTTTCAGGGGACCTGGGAGGAGTTGGGGTGAACTTCAGGTAAAAAGAATATTCAGGGCTGGATAAACCTTCAGGCTCTGATGAGAGAGATGTACAACTGCAACAAAATATTCTAGAAAACATGGGACAAAGAGAGGTAAGTTATCAAAGGTGTAGGAAACTGACTTGTTGATCACAGATCTACTCTCATCTAAGGAAAATGGAGAACTAACAGTCCTATGGGTTGTATAAATCAAAGATAGAACTTTCAAAAGTTGGGGTAATAATGGCATACCACTGAATGAGTCAGTAATTTGGTAGGGGAACTAGTTTAGTAGGAAGGATGGACATTTTGGTTTTAGAAATTCTTAGCTGGGTGTGATGGCACACGCCTTTAGTCCCAGCATTTGGGAAGTAGAGGCAGGTGGATCTTTGTGAGTTCAAGGCCAGCCTGGTCTACAGAGTGAGTTCCTGGGAAGCTGGGGCTACAGGGAGATCCTATCTCAAACATACCAAAAATTTCAGTTTAACGCTATGGCACATCTTAGAACGTGTGGTAAGTTGCTAAGAAGCAAAGAGAAGCCTGGGCGAGAAGACCCAAAGTTTATACCTACAGGCAAGTGGAGCCTCAGTTCTGGTTTGCATGTCTATAGTTTATTTGCTCTGTGTTTCCTTCATTGTTCAAATGAAGTGAGGAGAGCAGCTCTAGCAATGGCAACTTGGAGCACTAGAACATTGCTGTGACAAAGTATGGTGGCTTCTATTTGTTAGAAAACATACCAGTCTAAAGAACAAGAGTCACGGGTAAGAAATTTTCTTTTTCTTTTTTTTTTTTTTTTTTTTTTTGGTGAAAACCTCCTTTATTAGCAAGGTTTTATCAATAAATATATGTATAGATCAGTACAAAATGTGTCATTGCTTCTGACAGGCATAAAAGAAGGCCTCATATGAAACATCAAATGTTCTGGCAAAACTGCTCCCAACTATGCCAGTTTACCTCCGATTTCTTTCACAAAGCCTCGTTAGATTCATACTGTAAATAAATTAAATACCTTTGCCACTGAGAGTTTTTTTTTTTTAGAAACACTTAATGAAGTAAATGGCATAGTTTTCAGCCAGAGGGGAGCCATGCTACTCAATTATTTTTAGCTTGGATTTCCAGTTTAAATTTTGTTGGTTTCTTCTGATTTGTGCTTGAGTCTTTGTAGTGTGGGTTGGGTCCAGAGGGTATGGATCAAAGGGATTTAAAAAATATTTTCCTTTTTTTTCTATGTGTATAAGTGTGTTGTCTGCTTGTATGTAAGTGCACCTGTGTTGTATAATATCCAATGCCTGTGGAGGCCAGAAGAGGGCATCAGATCCCCTAGAACTGGAACTACAGATAGTTGTTACCTGCCATGTGGATGTTGGGATTTGAACCTGGGTCCTCTGCAAGAGCAGCCAGTACTCTTCACCACTTAGCCATCTCTCCAGCCACAATATTTGGTTTTCATGTCTAGGGTTTATAACCAAGGGAGACCTTTTTCCCCAAAGGTCATAAAGTCTAGTCCAGTAGGATTGTCTCTACATATCAGAAGATCTGTATTTGTAATGGATAAAAATCTGAACTCTTAACCCTTAATGTTTGGGAAAAATCTGTATGCTCCTTTTAATTGTATTGTCTTTCAAGAAAAGAATTATAAACTATTTTTAAAATTATTTTAAATATACTTAAATGTTTATGGTTAAGAGAACATCATGCAATCTTGAAGGGCCTTGAATCATCAAGAGAATTAAATAATTGTATAACAAATGTGTGTGTTTGTTGAGTTTCTGATTAATAGATTTCCTTTAAAAACAAAACAAAAACAATAACCCCAGTCTTTGAATAACCAAAAGCAGTTGCTAAAGATACCAAAAATAAATTTTTCAAAAAAATTTTTTGAGCAAAGACAATGCAAAAGCGCATGAGAGAAGATGCATTGTGATTGGGAACAAGCTGTCTGGGGAAAGTTTCACAATCTTATTAGCATATTCTCTAAGTAACTTAAGAATTAACAAAATACAAAGCTAGGTGAATTATAGCAATAGTTTTGCATTACTAAATTGTTCTGCGAGTCTTATAATTTTCCAGTGGTGAGCTTTTAAAAGCATGGGAGTTCTTTTTTTTTTTTTTTTTTTTCTGGAGAAGGGGAAAGGAAAAAGAAAGATGATTTTCTTTTTGTCCAGAACCTCTGCTGCCTCTGCTGCTATCTCAACAGGAGTGGGGCTCCTCATTTTAACTTGAGACCCATAGTGAAGCTTGCCCAGCCTTTTTGCAATCTCCAGGTAATCAGAAAAGTATTGAAAGGTGTAATGGGAACAAAGTGGAAAACGGCAGTACTCCAAGTTTCAGGCCAAATGGGTAACCCCTAAGAGAAAGATTTTGACAGCCATAAATATTTCATCTCATGAGGCCCTGATGCTGCTGTGTGAGAACAATTTAGTTGGAAAGATCATCAACAATTAGGTGACATCTCCATCACACCTATTACTGAGTTGAAATTTCCCTGACATGAATAATAAGGGGTCTTGTTTGACATTTAACAGTTTAGTTAATTTGTTTCCCAAAATGAATGATGTTTTACTCTGTGATTTTTTTCAATATGCCATCTCCATACACTTGAATTTTTTCTTTTTCTTTTCTTGGAGGTAACTATTTCATTTTCTTTTTCACTTAACAAATCACCTAGCCACCTTGGTTCTGGCGAGTTTGTTTTGTGAGGCTTAGGTGGGCCTCAGTAGGGTTCAGAAAATCAAGACTGCTGTAGCTCTTCCTCCATGATTTGATTTTTGAAGAGAGCCAGTGAAGGAGTATGGAAAAGGAAGAAAGAAAACGGTTTGGCTTTATTTTAGGAAATGCATTGCTTTTTGTTGTTATTGTTAGGCCACAGCACAAGTGTCATGTGATTGGTCACTGAGTTTTGAGGATCACCAGGGACCATTATGTGTATTCATGCCTGGCATGTGGAGTGACTGTCGCACTATTCCTTACCTTTCTCTAATTTAGTTGTTTCTGTACACCTTCAACAGATGTTTTATATTTATATTAATGTGAGATATGTAGTGCTGATTTTGAAAGTAAAACACAATGTTTGCTAAAGGTCACTTCTGAAACAGCTGCTGGGAAAGTGGGAGGACTAATCCACTGTAATAGTAGAAAGCGTGAGTTTACTGTGTATTTTTGCAAATGGAAGTAGACTTCTAAAAATTAGTCAATTAAATTAAATTATTTACTCTAATTGCCCCACACAAGCCTCTGAGTTACCTACCTTAAGCCAGTCCCCTTTGCAAAAAGTTTAATTTTTTTCTAGATTTTTAAGTGTGTGTGTGTGTGTATGTGTGTGTGTGTGTGTGTAGGTGATTGTATGTGCACATGAGTGAAGGCACCTGGGGAGGCCAGAGACCTTGGATCTCTTGGAGCTGGAGTTACAGACAATTGTGAATGGGTGCTGGGAATCGAACTCGGCTTCTCTGCAAGCGGAGTATGCTGAGTCAACTCTCCAGTCTGCAAAGAGTT
The DNA here is from genome assembly GCA_009823505.1 of Rhizomys pruinosus. Classification (NCBI taxonomy): domain Eukaryota; kingdom Metazoa; phylum Chordata; class Mammalia; order Rodentia; family Spalacidae; genus Rhizomys; species Rhizomys pruinosus. Next base: position 551,059 of record VZQC01002712.1, read on the forward strand.
GTTAAATAATCAAAGACAGGGAAAAGCTCCAACCTGTAGGGCGTGAAGGTAAAGGATACTCCACATAGCACAGAATGTGTCCTTAATTGTCCCCTTAGGAGATGTATTTGTGATGGGTGGAGCAGAGCTAGGTAGAGTGCTCAGATGAAATCAATTGAGTGAGTGCATGCTCATGAGAAATGTGAGTGGGAAGACTGTCTCTGAACCTGTCATCCCGAAGAGGCAGCTCCGCAGAGTTCAAGGCTAAATTTTAAAAGGAAAGTACAGGGCTGGAGAGATGGCCTAGCGGTTAAGAGCGCCGACTGCTCTTACAGAGGACCCGGGTTCTATCCCCAGCACCCACATTGCGGCCGAGAGCCGTCTGAAGCTCCAGTTCCAGGAGAACTCCAGCTCCAGGGGAATCCGAGACCCTCTTCTGACCTCCGCGGCATTGCACGACACGGGTGCACAGACCTGCATGCAGACAGTACATTGATACACATACAGAAATAAATAAAAAATTTTAAAAAATAAGTAAATGTTCTTATTGTCCAGTTTAACAGCTGTGGGTATTATTTTTAAAGTTTGCCAAAATGTTTATGATCATTGCACATTTCACAGTATTGGTAGGAATTCTGACTTTGATCCTGATGCTCATATGGTGACTCTCAGAGGGTCGGTGTGTCAGTTTAGTAGGACGGTGCCTGTCTCAGGTGCGATCTTTTCCTATCAAACATGGACTTTCTTCTTGGGAACTCTGCAAGAGTAGCCAACCACTCACTGAGCCATCTCTCCCTTTAATTTCTCTCTCTTCTCTCTCTCTCTCTCTCTCTCTCTCTCTCTCTCTCTCTCTCTTCCTTCTCTTTTCCTTCTCTCCTCTCCCCTCTCCTCCCCTCTCCTCCCCTCCNATTGTATGTCTCAGACTTTCTCTTTTTCTTTTATTTATTTATTTATTTATTTATTTATTTATTTATTTATTTATTTATTTATTTATTTGTTGATGTGTATGAATGTACTACTGTCTGCATGTAGGTTTGTGCACCCATATTGTGCAATGCCTCGGAGGTCAGAAGAGGGTATTGGATTCCCCTGGAACTGAAGTTCTCCTGAAATTGGAGTTACAGACGGTTCTCAGCCGCCATGTGGGTGCTGGGGATTGAACCCAGGTCCTCTGCAAGAGCAGTTGGCACTCTTAACCACTAGGCCATCTCTCCAGGCCTTGTCTCAGACTTTCTAAACCTGTCCTAGACCCATGGTGAAATAGATTACTTCCTTTCCCTAATGGAAATTGAACATTCTCCTCCTGGATGTATGCTTGTAAATAAGCAAGGACACAAACTAGTTCTTTGTACATATTTTGAAGCAGAGATGTATGTTTGTGGAGAGTTAGATGTGTATCACCTAAAAGTTTGTTTGTTTTCTTAAACACTGTTTTATAAAACACATTTCCAATTAGTAATTTTGAACCTGTGCAATTTTCATAGTGATTTTCTTTCCTCTGAAATTCATTCCAATAGAGGAAAATGTGAGATTTTTTTTGTTTCTTGCTTGTTCATTTGGTTTTGTTGGTACTTGGGATGAAGCTCAGGGCCTTATACATGCTAGGGGAGTACTCTGCCACCGAGTTCCAACCCCAGGCCTGTATTAATTTGTATTAGGTACTCTATATCTCCACCTTAACTTGTGAATAGTAAAGATTAAGAACACTTTCATAAATATAGTTTTATATGTATGTATATATGTATCTTTTTTTTTTTTTTTTTTGTCTTTTTGAGACAGGGTTTACCTTTAGCCCCAGCTGGCCTGGGAGTCACTATGTAGACCAGGCTGGCCTTGAGCTCACAGAGATCTGCCTGCCTCTGCCTCCTGAGTACTGCACCACCATGCCTGGCAGTTATAGATATCTTAAATGATTTCCTTTTATTGCAAACACTTCAGAAACAAACTGCATTAAAAACAAAACAAAACAAAACAGAGCAACTTAAAGTCAACGTCAGGCTTGTTTACTTCATTTTCTTCTGTTGGTGCTGGCACCATGTCTGCTTAACATAGTTATCTCATTGAGATCCAACAATTCAGTGATAGTAGTTAATCTTCATGTTGTACATGAAGAAACCAAAGCATTTTTTTTTTTTTTGGTCATTTTGAGACAGGCTCTCCCTGTAGCCCCAGCTGTCCTGGAACTCGCTCTATAGACCAGGCTGGCCTTGAACTCACAAAGATCCGCCTGCCTCTGCCTCCCAAGTGCTAGGATTAAAGGCATGTGCCACCAAGCCTGGCATAAACCAAAGCATTTTTAATTATTATGTCCATTAATTAACATTAACTTGTTAGGTCATCACACTCAGGATGTTTGTGTAGGCGTGTGTGTGTGTGTGTGTGGTGTGTGTGTGTGTGTGTGTGTTTATAGGGATCTCACTGTATTTCCCAAGTTGGGCCCCAAATCCTCAAGTGATCCTCCTGGTTCAGCTTCGCAAGTACCTGGAACTACTCATATAGTGATACACCTGGTCCTATGTACAGTTTAGAAGAAGGGCTTTTTATTTTATGTGTATGAGTGTATTATCTGCATTTGTGTCAGTGTACCTATGTCGTGCAATGCCCACGGACATCAGAAGAGGGTGTCAGACTCCCTGGAACTGGAGTTGTTAGCCACCATGTGGGTGCTGGGAATCAAACCCAGGCCCTCTGCAAGAACAGTCAATGCTCTTAACTATTGAGCCCCTCCAGCCCCCAGAAGGACTTTCTTTTTTTTTTTTTTTAAATTAGTTTTTTATTGATGCTTTGTGCATTTCATACATTTTTTCCAATTCAGTTCAGGCTTATTTCCCTTTCCCCCCCCCCCCCCCACCCCATTCCAGATCACGCATTCTGCCATAACTGTCCTGCATCTTTCTCTCAGTTTTTTTTTTTTTCATTTTTAGCTATAAGTGATAATCCATGAGTACAAGCATCCTTCATGCAAAACCTATCTGCAGGCTGTTGTGCCCAAACACCTACAGCCCCACCATCCAGTGGGGGGTGACAGGTTGTTTGTTCAATCAAGTTGATCAAATGAGTGTCCAGACTACATTGCTGTAGTTTCTTTACCTCTTTACCTTTCTGTGGTGGTCTTCATACCTGCTTCTATTGTTTCAAATGGAACATAGTAAATGGAAAGAACTCTGGAATTAGAGTCAGAATATGGATATCAGCACTGACTGTTAGTTATTTGATCCCAGATTATACATCTAATCTCTCTAAACTCATTTCTTTAGTGTGTGCTGTAGAAATAAAAACAACTCAGAGTTGTTTTGAGACCCCCAAATGAAAGTGACATAATATAGTGACTATGCATTGTGGTAAATATTAACCTATATTTATTAAATGCTTTCCCTATGGCAAATACTGGTAAAAACATTTTACACTTTACTGTTGTATTTTGTGCATGACCTTACATGGTAGGTGTCATTGTGACGCCAGTTTTGTATATGGGAATCTTGGGCCATAGAGCAGTTGGGCAGTTTAGCTAACATTTGATAATAAGTGGCAAAGCTACTTGATTCGGATTTTAGTAGATCTGTTTCCGGAACTGTTGCTCATAACTTTCCATAAAGATGGGTTGTCTAGGAATATTGTTCATGGTTATAATGAGTATGAGTATGTAAAGGAATATAGGACTGCCTCTTCTGATGGAAGAGGAGAGTGTCGGGACAAAAGGGAAGGGAAGGAAAACAGTCAGTGGTCCTGTACTGATTCTTTTCAGTTGGTGCAGGCCAGTGAACTTCAGTGAGTTTGCAGAGAGTGGGAGAACTAGAGGGGCTTAAAGTGTATTTGAAATCCTATTTTTCCCATGTTCTAGAGGACCTGATATACCTCCCTTAGAAGACCAGCACTGAAGAGAAACACTGGAGAGGTGTCCATTCTCGGGTGAGCTGGTGGCACAAATTAGTTGTGATCCCCTCAAGCGAAATCCACTCATCCATGTCTTCTTTGTGCTCAAAAGTATCTCTCTATTCTAACAAATCCAGAGATTCATCATCCAAATCAGATTCAGATTCAGATGTGACTTTTTAAGTATAGGTTCCTTGAACGTGGACCACAGAGAAAACTTGTCTGTCCCACTTACACACACACACACACACACACACACACAGGTTCAGATTCAGATGTGACTTCTTAAGTATAGGTTCCTTGAACGTGGACCACAGAGAAAACTTGTCTGTCCCACTTACACACACACACACACACACACACACACACACACACACACACACACACACACACTGGTGGGCCAAACATTGGATAGCTGCTAATCGTGTTCCTATTCAAAAGGTGCCGGAAGCAAAAGTCACCATGACCCTCCAAGGTCCATATTAAGTATTCGCATTGCTGTGCAACATCTTTTCATGTCATGCTCTGTCTCAGTCTTTTTTTTTTTTAATTTTATTTATTTTTGTATGTGTATGAGTGTACTGTCTGCATGTAGGTCTGTGCACGCGTGTCGTGCAATGCCGCGGAGGTCAGAAGAGGGTCTCGGATTCCCCTGGAACTGGAGTTCTCCTGGAATTGGAGTTTCAGACGGTGATGCAACTCCTTTAAGAAACTTTGTAGGTTTATTTTGTATGATGGAATCCATTAGACTGACAAGTTCTTTTCCTCTCTGGACTCCTGGTGAGGCTGCTGTGGGGACAAGATGCTCAAGTACTCAGAAGCCGAGTTGTTTACCAGAGAAAGGCATTCTAAGCATGGTCTTAATAAAACCTTCAGAAGTTTTTGTCTGCCTGAGAGGGTTTATGATCATTAAATCATTCTGGGTTCTTAAAGGGTTTTCATTCACATTCAGAGATGCCTTTGTTACAGATGCTTTCTTGACAACCTTAGATTTAATCTTTACCTTGAAGGAATGTCTTAATTTGAAAAAGTATTTCCTGTCAAGAGTATCTGAGAATAAGAAGCAGTTTTTCAGCCCAACAAGTTCTGGAACCTTTTTATTTCCTCTACATTTTCCATGGAAACCTAACAGTTTGTTCTTCAATAATCTTTTCCCCTACATTTGTGTCTGTGGGTGGTCGTGTGGGCGTGTGGAGGCCAGAGGTCAACCTTGGGTGTTGTTCCTCCAGTGCCATCCTCCTTGTATTTTGAGACGAGGCCTCTCACTGGTGTAGTTTGCAGAGTAGACGAGGCTGGCAAAGCCTGGTCCTAGTGTGAAAAGCAGCCACAGGTGCCGAGTAGACGAGGCTAGCTGGCCAGCAAGCCACGGGGCTCCTGTTGTTTCCTCCGGCCTAGAGAGGGGATTACAGGCTTCCCTCCTCCGTGCCCTGCTTTTTCACATGGGTTCTAGGAATCAGACTCAGGTTTTTGTGCTTGTGTGGCCAGGTCTTTACCCACTGAACTATCTTATCAGCCCTCCCTTTACGATTTAACATATGGAACAAGAAGCCAGTTAGCACTTCAGTGTTCTGCCTGGAGATTTCCTCTTAGGTAGATCACAACTTTAGTAAGCACTTTTCTTACTCTCTGTTTTACCATAGGTGGGCCACAATACTGCCAATTTTGGAGGTTTGTTTTTCTTTTTCTTTTTTGAGGCAGGGTCTCCCTGTGGCCCCAGCTAGCCTAGGGCTTGCTATGTAGACCAAGTTGGCCTTAATATCACAGAGATTTGCCACCCACCTGGCTAATACTGCCAAATTTTAAGCAATACACCGTGATCTTCTTTCCTCTCAGACCAGCAACATCTGCTTGTTAGTCTGTGGTATCAAGGATTGAACCCAGGGCCTCCTACAACCCGGCACATCACTAACAGTATGTCCACAGTCCTCCATTCTTGATTTAAGACCTCGGTGTTAGCTTTCTGGGTCCTGTTCTTACACCAATGCCACATGCTTTAGATTTTGTTCAAATAGTACCATACTTCTAGTCACAAAATCTGTTCTTATCTTTGCTATAGTTAAGAATAAACATGTCAAATCCTAATGGTGTAAAGCCACAGCTATTTGATTCTCCTCATAGATTCTGTAGGCCTAGAACTTAGGGCAAGCAAGGCGGGGTGACGCTTCTCTGTAGAGGATGTCTGGGGCCTCTGCTGGTAGAAAACAGATGGCTGGAGCTGATGAACCTACTTCTAATCCCTGGTACTGGTACCTAAGCTGGATGGCTTAAAGGGGACTGTAAACTAGAATCCTATAGACGTGTCCGTGTGGGTGTTTTGAGAGGCAGAGGAAGAGGAGACGGCTCCCCGACTGTTCCTCTCAGTAGAGTTCACATAAAGCGTTAGGACTTCAATTCAGGCCAAACCAGAATCCCAGGACCAGCCAGTTTATGAAGCAGAAACATTTTAATATAGGTTTAAGCCTGATGATTAAGAGAAAGAGAGGTGTGCAGAAGGAAAGCTAAGACACACCTTAGGAGTGTGGATGTGGCTTCTCAGAAAAAGAGCTGCAGGAAAGGAGACACCTACATGTCCTCAAGGGAGAGTAATTTTTTTTTTTTTGTCTTTTCGAAGCAGGGTCGCCCTGTAGCCCCAGCAGTCCCAGAACTCTCTATGTGGACCAGGCTGGCCTTGAACTCATAGAGATCCACCTGTCTTTGACTCCTGAGTGCTGGGATTAAAGGTGTGAGCCACCATGCCCAGAATAATTTTTTTTAATAGTCATATATAGGATCTTGGTGGGGTTAGAAGTTACTATCTTCAAAGGATTGCTAAGAAACTTAGATAAGGCTGGGTATGGTGGCCCATGCCTTTAATCTCAGCACTGTGGAGGCTGATGTAGGTGGATCTCTGTGAGTTCTAGGCCAGCCTGGTGTACATTCCAGGCTCGCTGGGGCTACAGGGAAACTCAGTCTCAAATGGAACAAAACAAAGTAAGACAAAACAAAACAGAACAAACAAACAAACAAAAACTTAAGACCACCAGGAGGCTCCTGGGGGACACTGACGGGATTACAGGAAATAAGGTAAAAGTCTGGCTCAGAGGGATAGAGGAAGATGGGCTATCTAAACAAAGTTAATAGTTGTCTTTGGGATTCTCCTGGGATGTCTGAAAAAGGAATTCGGACTTACTTAAAGTCATATACATTCAGGCTTTAACCTGGTTCATTGTTACCTTGACATAAACTATTTGTATGTAAAAGGAACATTAATTGTTGTCAACCTTTATAGCAGCTGTCAAACATGCTAGAATTTTTGCTTTTCAGCTTGTGAGAGGCTTTAATCAGACTGTAGGTCAAAGAGCTCCTGTCCCTTCCCATGTCCCTTCCCATGTCCCCATAATCTCCTTCATCTTTCTATCCTGGCTCAGCCTCTCTCTGTGTCTTGGGCGTATCTCTGACTGCTGGGTTCTGACAGGGGGTGTGCTGAGCAGGTGTCTGGAGAGCAGGCATTCCAGGAGGACCAAGTGCACAGCAGGTGATGACCATCCTGCACAAGCCTCAGACGCTGAATACCATTGGGCCGGATTCAAGGGATGAGGACTTGGGATCCTTCTCATCAAAGAATTTGGGATCCCTCCCCTATTGGGGCATGTTTTAAAACCATAACAGGAGTGATAGAATTTAGGAGTAATTTAGTTTTTGTGGTCTGGTAACTTTTTTTTCCTGTACTCTTCTCCTTATATCCAGGAATTTCTCCTTCTAAGAGAAATCTTGAAGGTTTTAGGATATTTTATTAAGGATGAGAACACCTAGGTCCAAAGGAATATTATTATTGTTTTCATTTTTGCTCATGGTCTTTAAAAAATTTATCTTTAACTGTGTGTGTGTGTGTGTGTGTGTGTGTGTGTGTGTGTGTACACGAGTGATGCTGGTGCTCACAGAGGCCAGAGTTGTTGGATCCTCTGGAACTGGAGTTGGAAGTACTTGTGAGCTACCTGATATGGGTGGTGGGAACCAAACTAAGGTCCTCTGAAAGATCAGCAAGTGCTCTTAACTGCTGAGACAGCTCTCCAGCCCTGGTATTAATTTTATCTTCTTTCTCTTCATTCTTGTTCTCTTCACTTTCTTCTTTCTTTCTCCCCTCTTTTTCCTTTCTCTACCTTTGTTTCTCCATCATCTTCCTCGTCAAGTAATAAGCATCCTTTGGTATCTACATTTTGTTTCTGTTGTTCTAATTATAGCTAGCTCTAAAAAATTGAACTCTGAAATATATCTTAGGCTGATGAAATCTCTAAAGAGGGCACTAAAATAAACAGACTAAAAAAAACTAGAATGAATGTGGCAAAGTATTTTTATTCTGTGAGTGCACAGTCTCTGTCAGGAAGGAGTGAAGTGGGAGAAAATTCTTATAAAACAGTATATAGTGTGCTGCTCTGACTTCAAGTGAGGTAGAATATGAGATGCCATTTGAACTCCCCAGTTTCCCAAGGATAGTCTGTACACAGTATTTCTGATAGAACCAGCAGAAGCAAACTGCTGCTTCATATAAGATGTTCTTGTGCTATCAGTGGAGACCACTTAAAAAGTGAATGGAATGACGGAGGTGTATTGGCCAGAAGAATCTGTATTACTGAGTTTATAAAAAAAACAAAACAAAACATTTTAAAGGTACTACTTCTTTGAGCTCTTTAGAGTCAGTTTTCTGTCATGCATGCTATTTATAGAAACGAGGTGAAAGTGATGCTCAAAACCCATTGTTTCTGTGTCTGTAAAGGTCAGGCTTTGTTTGCTTTCCATTATTTGAGCTCCTAACACTTTAGAGTGTAGGGAGCTAAACTAAAGGCTTATACATCAGGTGAATAATCAGTTCTGTTCTTGAAATTTGGAACTTTTAAGTGATGATCCACGCAATGGACAGCACTTTTGTGAAAAGTAGGAGGACTATAGAAATGAAGTGACGACAGCATTTTGTATTATATAAAATTGAATAGGAGTTTAAAAATAGCACTTCTTAACTACTTAATAATAACTTGCTTAAAATTTGCTCACACAAAAAAATTTGCTCACAAAAGCTGGGCTTGGTGGTACACACTTTTAATCCCAGTGCTCAGGCAAATATCTGTGCATTCCAGGCCAGCCTGATCTATACGGTGAATTCCAAGCCAGCCAGGGCTACATCATGAGAACTTGTTTCAAACAACAACAACAAATTTGCTCACAAAAATACACAGTAATTTTAAATATCAATACAAATGTACTGTTGAGTTTTTCTGCCATGTGCTTTCATTAACACCCATCATGTGCCCTACTCTAACACTTTTAAGACATTAATATAATTATCTAATTGTCTTCATTCCCTGTTATGTTGGAACCTCAAGAAACCTTAGGTCTACCTTAATTACTTCTACATCATTAGCACCTACACATATTTGGTGCAAAATGAGCTAGACCCCTAGGCTTTAGAATTCTGTGTTTTGCTCATTGACTCTCTGTAGAACTAAAGGATTCCTTCTTTTTGTGGTTAGCCCCATTTTTCTTTGTACTCCAGGAATACTATCAACATCCCTCTGTTAGTTCTTAACTCATTTGTTGTAATTGTTTGCCTCCTTACCTGTGTGTTAGAACAGTATTAGAACAAGCTGGAACTCCTGATGGGCAAAGACTATGCCCATTCATCACCAATCCATCAAGTCTGGCACAATGCTTGGAATCCAGCACACGTCTAGAATGGTTCAATGAATGAATGATTTTTTTTTCATGCTTTTCTTCTAAACAATAGACATCATGCCTCCCAAGATCTTTTCTTTTTAATTTAAGCAGTTTAAGAGCCTCTGCGTGAGTGCAAAGTATCATAATAAAATAACCAATTTAGCTTGTTAAGCATCCCTTTGTATTATTTTCATTAAATATTCATTTAAACCCTTTTACTTTATATGAGTGTAAGTGAGATTAAGATATTTAGCATACTTAAGTAGCTGTAGTAATCGTGGTAATGCTGGAATATTTTCAGACATTCATACAAATGTCTCAAGTTAGATGACCCAAAAGATTATTATTTTAAAACTGTTCATATTTTAGCTTGCTGATGGTGGAAATCCAATCACAACCATTATAAAAGTGCTCTAATAAATACTAAGGAGATAATTCCCTCCTTTTGAAAATATACACTTTGACAGAATAAACCCTGATTGTTTCTGTTTTTGAAGACAAGCTGCTATAGTCCGTCCTATGTCATGCAATCCTTATCATCTATATTAGTTACTTTTCTGTTGCTATGACCAGGGAAACTTATAAAAGGAAGAATTTAGTTGGCTTATCATTCCAGAGGAAAAAGAATCCATCATGGTAAGGAGGTGTGGTGGCAGAGGTGGCTGGGGGAGGAAGCACAGTGCTCACAACTTCAAGCAGGCACAGGAAACAGAGACAGACTAGAAGTGGGAAAGTGATGGAATCTCAGCTGGTCCCAGCAACCCACTTCCTCCAGCAAAGTCACACTTCCTAAACCTCCCCAAACAGTGCCAACCGACTGGAGATGAAGTGCTCGGATACTGGAGCCTATGGGGGACATTCCTCATTCAAACCACCACACCATCTTATTAGGTGAGAATTATTATATTTGTTTTATAGATGAAAAACTAAGGCTGAGAAAAAAATCAGTCACTTGTCTGAGGTGAGCATCTAAGTAGCAGAATTGGAGTTCAAGCCTGGATCTGTCTGACTCAATGTCTATTGTCATAAACAATGTGACTCATCCCAATATCTTGAAGTGAAATTTTGTCTCAGTACATTAAGTACAAATGTAAATAATCCCATTAAATTAATAACTACTGCTTTTGAAAATACATAATATAAATGTAATGTTCTATTGTTTTTCTTTCTATAGATATAAAAATAGAAGCAGTAGGTTATATAGAGATTCACAGAAAGAGATTTGTTATGAGGACTGGTTAATTCAATTCTGATCTGTTGTTTACAATCTGGAGGGCCAGGAAATCCAGGACTACAGTTGCAATCTAACCTCTAAGACTCAAGTTATTGGGGCCAGTGGTCCAAGTCCTGGTTGAGTCTGAAGGTCTGAGAACTAGGAACCATGCTGCCAGAGAAAAAGGGAAGTCAGGTGTCCCAGCTCAAAGGGTGAGCAAGTTTTTGCCCTTTTACCATCTTTTTGTTCTATTCAGGTGGAATAGGATGATATCCACTCACATGTGAGAGTGATCTTCTTAGTCTACCCATTCAAGTGCTAATGTCTTCCAGAAACAGTCTTGCAGACACACGCAGAAATAATGTCTTATTGGCTATTCAAGCATCCCTTATTCCAATCAAGTTGACAAATAAAGTTAATTATCTTCAGTGTTTCCACACCCCTTTAAAAATTCCTACAGAGTGAGTTCCAGGACAGCTGGGGCTACAGGGAGACCCTGTCTCAAAAAGACCAAAAATAAGATTGTATTGAGGTATGATTCAGATGCCATATAATTCACTTCTTTAGGGTGTATAATTGAGTGCATTTTAGCATGTTCATAGGGTTGTATGACCCATTTTAGAATCAAATTTGGAAAGTTCCATCGACTAAAAAGCAGTCCCATACCTATGAGACCTGCCTATTTCCTTCTAACCCTCTTGCCCCTGGACAATTACCTCCAAATCTTTCTGTCCCAAATGTTTTAAGAGTATGTGTAGAAATGACTTATTTATTTATTTATTTATTTATTTATTTATTTATTTATTTATTTATTTATTTTGGTCTTTTCAAGACAAGGTCTCCTTGTAGCCCCAGCTGTCCTGGTACTCACTCTGTAGAGCAGGATGGCCTTGAACTCACAAAGATCCACCTGCCTCTGCCTCCCAAGTGCTAGGATTAAAGGTGTGTGCCACCACACCCAGCAGAAATGACTTTTATAAAATAGACATAATCTGGACTAATGACTTTAATTAACCTTGGCAACTCACTGAAACATGTATTCTTGTAACCTGAGCACCTGACTTTGATTCCTGGAACCTCAATTTGCTGCTCCACCCAAAGATGGTGAGTGGATGTAGGTAAGTTTGAGAATCAGCAAGTCAGAGCACTGGAAGGCAGCACACACATCTTCATTGGATACAGTGACTACCACGATTTCTTGTTGGCTGTTTATATATAAGCATTTTAATAGCATTTTCCTTCTCACTACAAATGGTTGTTTCTTAAGTTGTAATCAGCTAGCAATAAATTTTGTAATTAAACACAAAAGCAGTCTTTCTTCAGTTCTCATGAATTTACTTATTATTGGTCTTTTTGAGTCTCCCTGTAGCCCCAGGTGGCCTGGAACTATGTACACAGGGCTGGCCTTGAACTCACAGAGATCCACCTGCCTCTGCCTCCTGAGTGCTGGGATTAAAGGCATGTGCCACCATGCCTAGCTTCAGTTCTTATTTTATGTTTACTATTTTTTCATAATAGAAAGCTTCAAAAATATCCGAATAGCATGGAACATAATCTGTAATAAATTGAGCCCCTCCCTTGATTATCAACCCTTGCCTAAACTCTTTTCATCTCCTCTCCATTATTATTCACCTACCAACTGAGTTATTTCAAAATGAATCATAGCCATCCAATCATTTCATTCTTATTCAATTTCAATACGTTAAAAAAATACCATTTTATGACTTAAAAGTTGTCAGTAATTCCTTAATAGTATCAAGCATCTGCTCCCGGTTGAAATTCTACAATGTCTTATAATACTTGTTTTGTTTTGTTTGTTTTTTTGACAGGATCTCTCTAGTCCCAGTCTGCCTGGAAGTCACTGTGTGAATCAGGTTGGCCTCCATCTCACAGAGATCCACCTGCCTCTGCTTCCCAAGGGCTGGGATTAAAGGTTCATGCCAGCATGCCTGGCCTAACTTTTTAAAAAGCTGTCAGTTTGTTTTGGTCTTATCTGAAGCATATCTGCACATTATAGCTGTCTCTCTTTTTTTCTGTGTGTGTGCATGCATGCATGCTCACATATGTAGGGTACATGCACGTTTGGGCATGCATGTGATAGAGGGTGCATATTGGTGGTGGGTGTCTTCAGTCACTTTCCACTTTATTTTTTTAGCTTTTTTTTTTTTGGAGACAGGGTCTCCCTATAGTTCCAGCTGGTCTGGAACTCACTCTCTAGACCAGGCTGGCCTTGAACTCACAGAGATCTGCCTGCCTCTGCCTCCTGAGTGCTAGGCTTAAAGGCCTACGCCACCATGCTCGGCTTAAAGACGGGCTTAACCACCATGTGGGTGCTGGGAATCAAACTCAGGTCCTCTGCAAGAGCAGTTGGCGCTCTTAACCCCTGAGCCATCTCTCTAGCCCCTCCACATTATTTTTTTAAGATAAGGTCTCTTTGCTGAACCCGGAGCTTGCCAGTTTTGGCTAGTTTGGCCCATCAGCTGGCCCCAGGGATCCTCTTCCCCTGCCTCCAGCATGCTGAGATTAGTGGCACCTGCCACACTTGCCCAGCTTTTCATGTGGTTTCTGGAGATGTGAACTACAGCCCTCATAATGGCTGATGCTCTATCCTCTGAGCCTCTCTTCAGCCTCTAGTTGTCTTTTGTTTTAACTGGTGGCTTCTCCGTCTTGTTCTTCCCCCTCTCCTTAGCTTCTCTCTCCCTCATCCTCCTCTCTCTTGCTCTCTAATCCTCTCTTTCTGTATATATGCATGTGTGTGTGTGTGTGTGTGTGTGTGTGTGTGTGTGCGCGCACGCTCATGCATGTGGAAGCCAGGGGTCAACGTTGGGTGTTGTTCCTCAGGAGCTATCCACCTTCTTTTGTGAGACAGGTCTCTTCCTGGGACCTGGAGCTCCCTGACTGGGTTCAGCTGGCTGGTTAGAGAGCCCCAGGGTGCCTTCTCCATTTCTGCAGCACTGCCGTGACCAGCCTACACCACCATCTCTGGCTCTTTACCTGCTTGGTAGGGATTGAACTCTGGTCCCCATCCTTCCATGGAAAGCACTGTACTAACAGAGCCACCTCCTGAGCCCCTCTTTGCTTATTATTGGCTGAAGAAGCTAAATTCTTCATCTGTAGTTTTTTATACTCAGAATTTTCTCCTTAAATGTCTAGTGTTGTCCATGCATTTTTCTCCCGATGGGTAAAATAAGAGGCTTGATTGTTGCATTTTTTTTAAAGCAAAAATATTTCATTGGTGGTACTCTGCACTTTCATTTCAACAAAATATCTGAGTGTCTCCGTTTTGTGATGTTTGTAGCCATTATTTCATTGAGGGCTTGCAGAGTAGTGATGTCCTAATGCATTTATCTTCATTTATTAACCAGAATAGTTCTATAAAGAGAAATTTTACAGTAACCTGAGGTGCTATTTGTATAGAAGAAGCAGATTAAATGCTTGATTTCTTTCCCTTCATCCCCCGTTTTCATAATAGTGAATTGGCTCCCTAACATCTCCAAAGGCGACCACCTAAGTTTCATTTGGTTTGTGTATTTTAGTATCATTATGAACTCATAGATTTTTCAACCTATATGATGTGTTTCAACCCATTATAGTTATTATTTTATTGATGCTTAAACTTGAAAGTGAATAAAAATTTAAAAATTGAATCAGTTCATGGTGATTCCATTAGTAGGGAATTGATTTAAATAGAAACTTCCCTGTGTAGTTAAATGGGATTCTTCATCAAGTGGGTTGAACCTGTGTGGAGGGGCTTTTTGTTATCCATGTTCATTTGAACAAATGTTCTTTGTATATTTTTGAGACTGTGCATGCTACCCTAAGGATGGTTCTGTTCTCACCGTTGAAAAGAGGCTTCAGCCATTTGTGCCAGGCCGAGGTGGCAGCCACTCCATGCAGCCTTCTGGATGATGCAAACAGTACAGCCTCCTTGGGATAAACTCTTCAGCTCTGACCACAGGAGACAACTGAGCTAGCGTGCAGCGATTTGTCAGGTTTACCAGCATTTTCATAGTATTCCTATCAAAGAAATTTGTCCTAAGTGTCAAATTGCTGATTTTTCCAGTGACTGAAAGGTTTCATGGGGGACTTCTGTTGTTATTTACATGTATATGGAGAAAATTGCAATCTGTGAGTAATTTGAGAAATTTCAACAGTTCCAGCAGTAGTGATCTAGAAATTGAATGGGTTTCAAATACAATATTGCAGTGCAGTGCTGCATATAAAATGTATGTGCAGCATATGCTGAGGTCTTTTTCAAAACATTTACATTAAGCCTGTCAGGTATTTATGAATAGCAAAAATTAATTTCCCCTAGTTCTGTCATCAGTTGGAGAAGTGGATTTTAGCATAGAAGACTGTCAGTATTTCCTGCATACCAGAGCAGCTCACTCAATGTCACAGTTTTGCACCAGGTGGCCTTCTAAGAATCAGCTTAATGTGATTTCAAATGATAGGGTAGAGAATGTGGGGGAAATTAAAATAGTATCATACTTATGATTTAAAAGCAAGTTAATTACAAGGGCTTGTTAATAAACAAAGAACAATCCAGAATGTATTATCTGTTATATAGCATATCAATAACAAGTGCTATGCTTTGAAAACAACAACAACAAAAAAAATCCCTACCACTATGTGACTTGGAGATGACTTAAAAATATTCAATTAAATTGTTGACAAATGTGTTAGTCTACTAATGGCCTCAGCATTTGAAAGAATTTGTAGATATTCATTTTAGCTCTTAAGGCGCTTCTAAAAGCATTGTTTAACCGATAAGATTAGCTACATTAGTTACATTGGCATCTTATTTGGAAATCACTGATGATGTGTGTGATGTGAGTGATTCTAACAGCACCATACTTTGTCTACTGTCAGTGCCTTTTAAGGTTGTTAAAGGGGCAGACATGTATGGTATAACTATTGATAAAGCAAGACATTTGATGCATGATTTAATATTTCTTATGGCCTAGTGGACATGTCTCTTTCATGCTCCTGACTTATATACTGGAGAAAGGGGAAAAGAAAAGTAGCTGATACATTTTAATTATTTAAATTCCAATTAAAAACACTCTAAAATTTGAATGTGCAAAAGTATTAAACATGTCCATTATTTATTAACCTATAGTAATTTTCCCTTATCGCCAAGGTTCTCTTTAGTAATGATCATTGGGCTGGCAAGATGTTGTTCACTGTCAAGCTGAGGACTTGGGTTCGATTCCCTTGGACCCATACGGTTGAAGGAAAGCATTGACCCCCATAAGCTGTCCTCTGGCCTCCACACAGGTGCCACACAAACACACTAAACAAGTGAAGTATAATTTTTAATTTTAAAACTTTTTTGAAAATAATTATTATTAATGGTATTAGTGTAGCAGCCTTTGAAAGAATTATGACAAAGATCCTCCTTATTGTGCCTATGAACTTGCTGGGAGCCAAGGATATCTTCATATATTAGTATGAATAACAGAGACTCCTTTTTAAAAATATATGTCATATTAAAACTTCATTTTCTAATCAAAAGAAAAATTGAGGTAATTATTTTCTTATGAGTATACTATTAGGTAGTTATAGAGCTGTTCTTTTAAAAATTATTTCAAGAAATCTTAATAATTTTTGTTCTATTCTGTAAGGTTAAGAATTAAATCCAGGGGCTGGAGAGATAGCCTAGCGGTTAAGAGCACCGACGCTCTTACAGAGGACCCGGGTTCGATCCCCAGCGCCCACATGGCGGCTAAGAACCGTCTGTAACTCCAATTCCAGGAGAACTCCAGTTCCAGGGGAATCCGAGACCCTCTTCTGACCTCCGCGGCATTGCACGACACGGGTGCACAGACCTGCATGCAGACAATACATTCATACACATACAAAAAAATAATAAAAAAATAAATAAAAAAATTTAACAAAAAAAAAAAAAAAAAAAAAAAAAAAAAAGAATTAATCCAAGCCAGGGGTGGTACTACAGCCTTTAATCCCGCTTCAGGAGCAGCAGAGGCAGGCAGGCTCTGTGAGTTCCCAAGGCCAGCCTGGTCTATGTAGCAAGTTCCAGGCCAGCTGGGGCTGACAAGGAGGACCCTGTCTAAAAAGACCAGAAAAAAAAAAAAAGGAAATAACTCCAATTCTTTTTTTTTGTCTTTTAGAGACAGGGTCTCCCTGTAGCCCCAGCTGTCCTGGAACTCACTCTGTAGACCAGGCTGGCCTTGAACTCACAAAGATCCGCCTGCCTCTGCCTCCCAAGTGCTAGGATTAAAGGCGTGCGCCACCACGCCCGGCCCAAAATCCAATTCTTAACAAACAGATCTCCTTTTAAAAAGGTGTCCAGTACAACAGAGTCATAGGGAGTTCAAAACAGAAATGTAAATACATTTCTCTATGTGCTTTTCTTTTTTAAAATTCCTGTTCTTAATATACTATGGAATAATTTGTGACTGTGCACCCAGCTACAAAGGATTTCTGTTTAAAATCTAGGTGCTTTAAGTTTCTTTAAATGTCCTGGCTGACAGCCCATAACCAACACTACTGTGCTGGTGTGGTTTCGGGAACTGTCGTTGGAATGAGCAAGACACTGATATCAATCTTGTAGTTTTATCGGGGGCCATAGCACTGTAACTCGGGGAGCCAGTACCTTTTTCTATGCCGCTTTCCCCTCATCATGCATATATCTATTTATGTAAAATGAAAGAGTGCAAATCAGAATCTGTAACTTGAGATATCATAGTGGTTTTGAGAAACCTTTGAATTTCATGATGCAGTGCTTAGATTTCTTATGTTCCATATGGGTTTCTTTGAGGAAGATAAGCAAAGGGTTTCTGAGACATGACATCTGCAACTGTTTATCTTGTCACAGATTTTAAGTGGCATGTTGTAGTTCTAAGGTATCTTCTAGAGAAATCTAAAGATTAGAAATAGAAGATAGGTATGGTGATTAATTTTGATTGTCAGTTTAACACAATGTAGACTCACTTTGGGAAGGGAAGCTCAGTGAGAAACTGTCTAGATTAGGTTGACCTATGGGCATTCTTATGGGGGATTTTCTTGTTTAAAACATATTTTATTTATTATTTTATATGTATGAGTGTATTGCCTGCATGTGTGCAAGTACACTGTGTTATGAAATTCCTGTGGAGGTCAGAAGGTATCAAATTCCCTGGAACTGGAGTTATGGATGGTTGTTAGCTGCCATATGGGTGCTGGGAATCAAAGCCAGGTTCCCTGCAAGAGTAGTCGGTTCTCTCAACTGCTGAGCCATCTCTCTAGCCCATGGGGGGGGGGGGTGTTCTTAATTGGGTTAATTGCGGTGGGAAGACTTACACTGAGTGTGGATAGCACCATTTGTAGGGTGGGCCCTGGCTCCAATGAAAAGGAATGAGCGCATTGCATACATTCTTTACTCTGTTCTTGATCCCATAATGCACTGTGACCAGTTCCCCCACCAGTCTCCACCCCTTACTTCCTCTGTGATGGATGGTGACCTAGAACTGTGAGCCAAATAAACCTTTCTAGCTTGCTTTTGTCAGGGTATTTTGCCTCAGCATCTGGAAAGGAAATTAAGTCAGTAGGAAATAACATCTTTAGGGACTATTCAACTAACTTGAATGTTGTGTCTGGGTATTAGAACTCTTTATTCCATTCCTTATAGTGCTGTCCTTCAGTCCTGTGAACAATATGTGTGCATGCTCATGCATTTTCTGAGTTACAGCTTTCTGCTGATCTCATGACATTTTTATCAACATTTTGATTAATTAGTCATTTCAAATACTATGTGAAAAATGGAGACAGACTTTTCGATTTTTTTTTTTTTTTTTGGTGTTTTTGAGACAAGGTCTCCCTGTAGCCTCTGCTGGTTGGCCTAGAACTTAGTTTGTAGACCACGCTGGCCTTGAACTCACAGAGATCCGCCTGCCTCTGCCTCCCTAGTGCTGGGATTAAAGGTGTGCGCCACCATGCCCGGCTGACTTTTTGATTTTGAAGTGTCAATATCCTAGAATAATATGTTTTGATGAAATGCTGGCAAAGATGTTTATATTCCCATTGGTGGCAGGAATGTAGCCCTGTGCAGTCTTTATGAAACTCAGTATAGAAGTTTGTCAAGGAAGTGAAAATAGAACTAAATATAACCCAGTTATACCATTTCTGAATATACATTCTAAAGAATCTAAGTCAGCATACTACAGAGATATTTGAATGTCCATGTTTATTGTAGTGCTTGCTATTCATAATAGCCAAGATATGGAGTGAGCCTAGATGTCCATCAACAACTGAATGGATAAAGAGAATATGGTATATGTACACAATGGAGTTTTATTCAGTTGTAAAGAAAAATTAACCTATGTCATTTGTGGGAAAAGGATGGAATTGAATATCATCATATTAAGGAGAAATAAATCAGACTTAGAAAGATAAATAGCACATATTTTCTCAGCAGATTTGGAATCTAGATTTAAAATATATTTATATACTTATACATCTATGATATGAAACTAGGAGGAGAACTATGTGGGAGGGAGAAAAGATTTAAAGAAAAGGGATCTGGGGGAACAAGAGAGGATAACGGGAAGGGAAAACCAAGTATCACATGTTCTCTCTCATATGTGGAAGATGTGTGTGTGTGGGGGGGGGTGTGTGTATTAGAAGGGGAATTATTGAAGGTAGAGGGACAAGGAAAAGGAGGGGTGAACAAAATACAATGATATAGGGGCTGTAGAGATAGCTCAGTGGTTAAAAGCACTAGCTGCTCTCGCAGAGGACCCTCTTTAATCCCCAGCACCATGGCGGCTAACAACCATCCATAATTCCAGTTCCAGCCAATCCAATGCCATCTTCTGACCTCTGCAGGCACTGCATGACACTAGTGCACTTAACACATGCAGGCACTACACTCATACACATAAAATAAAAATAATAAACAAAATATTAAAAAATATTATATACATGTGCGAAATGTTATTAAAACCATTGTTTTGTACACTCAATCAAACGTTAATTAAAAATTTTTAAATAAGAGAAACAAAAAAGTCATTTATTGATCAAAGTTAAAGTATATAGGTGACTCAGAGATCATTATTTTTGTGGTTACTGCCTTGAGGTGCTGGTAAGGTGAAGTGTGCTGTAGCAGGCCTTCAGGAAGTCCTTATCAAGGAGAGATTATGTCAAGGCAGCCCCACAGCGCCGAGTCACTTGGCTTACAGAGGAAAGGCCCAGAAAACATTGTCAGTGTTATGGCCTTCCTAAAATCTTGGTATCTGAAGTGTGTTCTGGCCCTGTCCCACATCAGCATCATGTAAAATCTGGTCTGGGAAAAATTCAGCTTGCACAAAGAAGAATTACTTAAAAAAAAAAAAAAAAAAAGAGCCATCACAATAATATGGAAAGATGGTTTAGGTTCAGACTTAAAGGAAATGAAAGGGAAAACGTTCTTAACTCAGAATATAAGCAAACAAGTGAAACAAACCAACTAAACCAACCCAGCAAATTTCGTGAAGTGCTTGCTTCTTAAAATAAAACCACAGGGCTGGCCTAGCATAGGGGGCGCTCTGGGCTTCATCCCCAGAAGCACAAGAAGTGAGTGAATAGATCAATAAATATAATTTTTAATAAAATAAGGTAGAAATAAAAAATCAGGGCAGGCATGACGATTCAATTGGAGATGAGTGTGAAATAAAAAACCAGCACAGAAATGAAAACCCGCATGTCTGTGTGTGTACAGAGGGATCATATTCTTCATTACCCAAATCTGAACACATTTTTGTTCTGCTGATAACATGCCCAGACACAGGCATAAATGAGAATTTTCTATGTAAAGTGGGCCTATGATTAGTCATTACTTTGCGATCTTAGGGTACCTGTGACTAGTTCAATGTCTTGTTGATTATATGTTTCATTCTGCAGAAGGAGTCTCCATATAGGATAATTGATTCTCTGCTCAATCATTTTTCTCTTGTGTTCTCTCTTTTTCTTTACTTTCCTGTTTCTACAGTAACATGACCAACATACTCAGTATATTCTGATGGCTTTCCTTCAGAGTTCCAAAGATGTCTTCCAACTGATCCTGAGTCTTTTCATTGGGAAATGATCAGTGTCTGTGATATCCTCCCCTGGGAAGTGCTGAGTCAGCCCTGGTTTCTCTCTCTCTCTCTCTCTCTCTCTCTCTCTCTCTCTCTCTCTCTTTCTCTCTCTCTCTCTCTCTCTCTCTCTCTCTCTATATATATATATATATAAATAATATATATTATATAATATATATACTAATTTACTTCACCTGTGTCTCTGTATCACTGCTCTGTCATTTGTATAATACTTTTCTCTGTGTGTAGGTATATTCATATATATATTTTTAATAATTTTTAAAATTTTATTTTTGTATATGTATGAATGTACTGTCTGCATGTAGGTTTGTGCACCTGTGTCGTACAATGCCTCGGAGGTCAGAAGTGGGTGGCAGATTCCCCTGGAACTGGAGTTGAAGACAGTTCTCAGCCGCCATGTGGGTGCTGGGGATCGAACCCAGGTTCTCTGAAAGAGCAGTTGGTGCTCCTAACCTCTAGGCCATCTCTCCAGCCCATACTATCATCTATCTACCTATCATCTGTGTTTCTTATCTGTCTATATCTATCATCTGCCATCTGTTTTTCTTTTTTTTTTTTTGGTCTTTTTGAGACAGGGTCTCCATGTAGCCCCAGCTGGCCTGGAACTCACTCTGTAGACCAGGCTGGCCTTGAACTCACAAAGATCCGCCTGCCTCTGCCTCCCAAGTGCTAGGATCAAAGGCGTGTGCCACCACGCCCAGCGACCATCTGTTTTTCTGAACTGTTTCCAAGCAAGTTGCAGATACAGTTTCCCATCAGTGCTGTATCAGTGTGAAGTTTCCAAGTAAAAGAATGTTCTTTTGTATAACCATCATGCAATAAATAAAGCCAGGAACTTTGCCATTAGTACAAAACCATTTTCTAACCTACAGTCCATATTCAGATTTTATTGGATGTCTTGCTGTTCGTAACTGTTTGCCTCACACCATTATCAACTCACAGGAATGCATTTCATTTGTTTGCCATTTCTGTTCTGGCTGTGTTTATCCAGAATAGTTCCTTTCAGCCTCTTAGCCACGCTCTCACCAACCCCTGGGTCTGTTGAACTTTTAAAACATTTGTGTGTGTGTGTGTGTGTGTGTGTGTGTGTGTGTACGCACGCATGGGCATGTGTATCCCAGAGGTTGATGTTGGATGTCTTCCTTTATTGATCTCCACTTTATTTTTTGAGAAAGTCTCTCACTAAACCCAGAGCTCACCAGCTGGCTAGACTGGCTGGTGGCAAGTCTCAGGGATCCTCATGTCTCTACCTCCCCAGCACTGGGGCTGCAGGACCACACTGCTGTGCCCACCTTTTTATTCACAAGAGTGCTGGGAATCCAAACCTAGGGCCTCATGCTTGTGTACTAGCTGAGCCATCTCTCCAGCCCGATGTTGAACTTGACCTTGATATTTTTGAATGACCTTCAGTTTGGATTTGTCTTCCGTTTATTCATGTTGAATTTAAGTTATACCCTGTTGACAGGCTTCCACAGAAGCATCACGTCAGAGGACTTGTGACACTGGTTTGTTCCATTATTGGTGATGTTGATTCTGATGGCAAAGGTGATAACATCCAGATTCTGCTCTGTGACAATTACTGTTTTTCTCTTTACAGTTAATGGGCCTCATGGTGAAGTATTCCAGAGACTATTTAAATATACGGGTGCTGGTCAAGTTTTCACCTTCCAGTTCAGCATATTATTGATAAATCGTGCCTTCTTCATTACTGGAATGGTTGCCAAATTATGAGTTGGCATTCTATTGTAAAAAAAGAGCTCTCAATTTCCTTTCTCTCTCTCTCTCTCTCTCTCTCTCTCTCTCTCTCTCTCTCTCTCTCTGTGTGTGTGTGTGTGTGTGTGTGTGTGTGTGTGTGTGATTTTAGAGCTTTGTTTTATTTGTGGGTTAAAATCTTTTGCTTCATTATTTATTCTAATGTTCAAAATGGCCCAGATGTAGTCTGTGGGAGTCTTTTTAAATTGGCTCCTTAGAACTTTTGACATGGTTCCATCATTCTTTGTAAACTATTTTTTAAAAATTTATTGATTTTTATTTTATGTGTATGAGTGTTTGCCTGCCTGCTGTAAATGCACATGAGTGTGTCTGGAATCTGCAGAGGCCAGAAGAGGGCATCAGACCTCCTGAAACATTATGATTGTTAGTCTCCATGTAGATGTTGACTTTCAGGTACAACAAAGTATCCCAAGCTCATCTTGTATTTTCTTTGCCTTGGCCATAAAAACAATCAGTCCTTCAAGAAACACTGGTTCTTTATAGTGAAAAATGTAAGTTAGAAACTTAGATATACATTCTAGGTGTGGTTATTGTTACTGCAGTGTAATTGTTCTTAGGTCTTGGGAGAGGATGAAGTAAAAACCATGTGCAGTTATTCACATGAATGTGAAGATCTCTCCAATCCCATTCTAGTATCGGAGTATTCATTCTGTCTTTTCCTTTCATGTGTTTGTGACTGTTTTTTATTAGTGACAAACTACACTCCTCTATCCTCAATGTATTTTGTTTGCTTGCTAAATCCTTGAATATATATAAAATAGCATCAGAATTTGTAACTGGTCAACTCTTCAAATAAACTTATTTAGGAGAGTTTAGTAGTGATTTACATTTCCTTTTGTCTATGGAGTAAGGTTGGAAACCTCAAAATAATTGTGTCCTAAAGTCACTTAGGTTAGTCCCCCCTCACCAAAAAAATTACTATACTGGAATTTTGAGTCACAGTCTTTCCCTATATGTAACATACAGAAGAATTTACTCATGTTTCTTGATAGAATTTCTAGAGTTTCATTTTTACATTCAACTCTCTGATCCATTAGAATTTATTTTTACATATATGTATGAAATTGTATATATTTTTCTAAATGGCTCTACGTTGATCCCAGTACCACTTACTGGAGAGCCTATCCTTATCTCAGTGACTTAACATGCCAGCTTATTACTAACTGAGCTTCCACATGTATTGTGTGTAGTTTTGGGCCCTCGTTATAGTTCACTGTCTGCCTGACCATTTATGTGTCAGTATTATAGCATTCTAGTTCCAGAGGCTTATGCTTAGATATAGATAGTTTTCTGATTAATTTTGCTGGGCCTTTAAAGATTTATCTATCTATCTATCTATCTCTACTATCTATCTATCTATCTATCTATCTATCTATCTATCTATCTATCATCTATCTATCTATCTTTATTTATTGTGTGTGTGTGTGTGTGTGTGTGTGTGTGTGTGTGTAGCACCCATGCATGTACCACAGCATACATGTGGAGGTCAGATGACAACTTTCAGGAGTTGGTTCTCTGTCTCCATCATTTGAGTTCTGGGAATCAAACTCACATTGTTAGGCACAGCAAGTGCCTTTATCTGTGGAACCAGCTCTACAGGCTGACTGTTATTCTTTTGTATGTACTTTAGTAAAAACTCAGCTAGTTCCTTAATTGTTGTTGGTGTATTTACTGAGATTGTACTGGATTTATAAACTAACTTATGGAGAATAGACATCATTATAGTGTAATGTGGTTTACTCTGGATGTGGAAGTCTTTTCATCTTTCTAGTCTACTCTGGCAGTTAGAGGAGCTTTAAAAAAACTTCCTCATAGAGTTTACCTGTGTTTTACCTATGCTGTTACTATTAAAAGGAGGTTTTCCTCTACCATTATATCACTGAATTGGTCATTTAAATGTTGCCAATTTCTGAAGGTAATTTAATCTCTTAGTACTCAAGTAAATTTTTACTGTTTAAGCAAAATGTACTATGATGATAATTTACTGTATATTTCAAATTTATTTATCATCTATCTATCTATCTATCTATCTATCTAATTTTTTACTTGTTTTGAGATAGGATCTCAACTATGTAACCCTGGCTGGCTGGAATTCACTAAGTAGACCAGGCTTGCCTCAAACTCACAGAGATCTGCTTGCCTCTGTATCCTGAATCCTGGGATTAAAAATGTGTGACAGTGCACCCAGCTCAAATCTGTATTTTTTTTTAAATTAAGACTATTGCTTCAGAAAAACTACCAAAAATAGCAGTATAAATATAATCAGCTCAAACCCAAGTCTCCTCCATGTGCACAGATCATTGACCGTAATACTTTGCTTTTAAGTAGGCACCTAACTTCTTTCAAATCATTTGGAGTTGTTCAACAAGTAATCATTATATAAATATTAGTTTTTCCTAGGAGACTCTTAAGATCAGCTAGAAAATTTTGAAACAAATACTTGTGGGGAGGGAAGAATGAGAGGTTGATCAATGGGAACTAAGTTACAACTTGAACAGAAGTTCTAGAGTGTTATTGAACAATAGGGCGATTATACTTAATGACAATGTGTTGTATGTTTCAAAAAGCTAGAAGAAAAGAATTTGAATGTTTTACTATGAAAACATGATGAGGAGATAGGTACATTTAACCTTATTTAAATATTACACAAGGGCCGGGGATGTAGCTCAGTGGTAGAGTGTTTGCCTAGCATGCTTAAGGCTCTGGGTTCAATCCCTAGCATTACAAAACAACAACAAAGACCCCAAAAACCCACAAATAAGGAAAGAGAGAAAGACAGGAAAGAAATATTTTACAATGTATACATGCAGCAAGACATCATTGGTACCCTATGAATATATATAATTTTATCTTTTTGGGTAGTAGTTTAAAAATTTATTTTAATTTTTTTGGTCTTTTTGAGACAGGGTCTCTCAAAAAAAAAAAAAAAAAAACAACCAAAATGTAGCGGGTTCNGGCCTTGAAGTCATAGAGATCCACCTGCCTCTGCCTCCCGAGTGCTGGGAGGCACCAGGCCCGGCAAAAAATTAATTTAATTTTTAAAAACTAGAAAAATCCAAAACAAGTACTTAATAAACTATTGCCATAAATACTGCTAAGTGTTTGGAGGTTACATAGTAAGATGATAAAATAAAATGACATCAGAGACTTTCATTCAAGTTGTTTAATGTTTTCTGTCTCTCTGTCTCTGTCTCTCTGTCTCTGTGTCTCTGTCTTTCTGTCTCTCCTCTCTCTCTCTCTCTCTCTCTCTCTCTCTCACACACACACACACACACACACACACACACACACAAACCCTTGATTAGTAATTCAAAGCTTTACATAAAAAGAACTAAATGAGATTGTTGTAAATGGGATGGGGGGATGGATCACTATGAGGCCTTGAGACAGTGTTGGTGTTCAGAGAGGCCAGTTTCAAGGTAGCACAGACATACATTAGACAAAGACCAAATAAAAGGTCATCCCAGCATGGTTTTATCTGGTGAATTGGCTATGGGAGAGAAAACTAGCAGTTAGTGGTGAGACTCTGGTTGCCAACGTGGAGAGCTTAGACTCTGCTGGCCTTCCTCATGCATAGTAATTAACTGGCAAACTTTCTTATTATAATAGAGAAGAAATCAGTTATTATTTGTTGGTAAATTTGGGGGTAAAATAGAATTACATGTGGTACTTATTTATTTGAGGTGCAGCGTCATTATTGTCCAAGCTTTTCTGGAACTCCTGGGCTCAAGCAATCCTCCTGCTTCAGCCTCTGAATAGTTGGCATCACAGGTGCTCACCGCTGTGTCTGCCTTAACATGTAAAAAATTATGTTTGCTTGTAAGTGTTTCTCCCATTTTCTGCTAAATGCTTTGGAGCAATTGGGGCAAGCGTTTTCCCAGTTAAAGAGAAAGGCTTAGCACTTTATGAAAACTCTAAGAGAAAAGGTGAACATTTCTGTAAGTGCCTTCTTTTACTGAAAATAGTGGCTCATTTAGTGGCTTTAAGAGCCTCTATTCCTTCCAGTATAATAAGCCCTCTGGCATATGTGTGAGTGCGGATGAAGAGGCTGCAAAGACATTCTCCTGCATCAAAACAATGAATTAATGAAGAAGGCTATGCTCTGAATTAGTTCTACTTTTAGCTTTAACAGAGAATGGTCTCTTTAGAATCAAATGCCTTTCAGGACCTCCAGATACCTAGGAGGAGGAAGAATGAGCACAAGGTCCAGGGCTGGAGGGACTGAAGGTGGGGCTCAGTGTAAGTGTCAGTAGAGCTTCTTTTTATGAGTCTTTATTGTTTTCATTAGTGTTCTAGTTACAAACTTTTGAGTGGCCTGTCCCAATCCTATTTTTCGGGGAAGGCCTATTACTTTGGGGTGCATAATTTTTTCATAATGCAGGGAAAGATTATAGGATTGTTTTGCAAGGTCATTATTTCAAATAATTACCAAATATTTATACAGCATAGTTGAGAGAATACAGAATCATAGACTTATTTCTCTCAATGTTATAGCCTCGTTTATGAAAATTCAGAATACTGTTTAAGTCTAGCATCTTACCACATTAATTTTAATTATTTGTTGACTGATCATTTCATAATGAAAATCATTGAATGATTGAGATAGTATTTATAATATTTTAGTTTCTCTTTAGTGGATGATGTTTATTGGCCAAACCTAAGATTGGGGGGAGGGGCTGTAAGAAACTCAAATGGAGTTTATTAGATCCAATGAATTTCCCAGACAAAAATCTACCAGACTGGTGATGGGAAATAATAATTTGGAACAGATACACTTTATACAAGGCTAATGTTTTAGTTTAATGCTCCCTAAAAGAAGAATATGAGAACACTTTTTAAATTTTGATATTATATTCAATACCTCCCATGTTTACTCCTAAAATGGGTCAAAGAAATTATCTTTTATAAGATGGATTTAATGATTACCTGAATGTTTGGGCAACTCAGCCATTAACATCAAGGGTTATTTATTCTGTTGCTGGTTCAGAAATGCCTGTTTATACAAATCAGAAGGGATTTCCAGCAGCTTGAGTCTTCTTTTCCTTTTTCTTTTAAGCTGGCAGAGTCAATAGTTAAAGGACAAAAATTCTAAATTGATTGAGTTACAAATGAATACAGTGTTAATTAAGCCAGGCCATTGTCTTTAAAGTGGAGTCAGTACATTGGAAGTCAGATTTGTCTTGCTGTTCAGTCAAACTGCCTAAGGCTGCAACTGCTTCCTTATTAGGTTACTGGCTACTGGGAGTTGCCATTGTTTGCTGCTGTCGCCAAGCTTTCTGTTAAAAATCACAGCATGAGGCTTAAACTACTGCAACCATTATCCTGTGCTAACATGTCCCTAAAGGTCTGCTAATAGAACAAGAGGAAAAATATCAGTCTTTAATTTTAGAACAGCTGAGTAACCTGGAGCACCTGTTCATTTTCTCTCATCAGCCCATTTAGAGCAAGACTGGAGTGATCCTTTAGCGGGCATGCTATAGGATCCCAATACCTTTTTCTCTCCTCACAGGGGAAAATGCTGAATTCATGTATGACAGGAGAAAAAAAAAAAAAAAAAGAAGTACATTTCTCCTATTTTTTATTTTTATTTAAGAGTCAACAGAATTGAACAGGAGTAGGTTACAAAAAATGTTTTAAAGGATAGTTTTATTCCAGGCATGGTGGGACATGCCTTTAATCTCTGCACTCAGGAGGCAGAGGCAGGAGGATCTGTGTGAGTTCCAGACCAGCCTGTTCTACATAGTAAGTTCAAGGCCAGCTGGGGCTACATAGTGAGTTCCTGTGTCAAAATAAATAAATAAATTATGCGGGCTGGAGAGATGGCTCATCAATTAAGAGCACTGGCTGCTCTTGCAGAGGACCTGGGTTCGATTCCCAGCAACCACATGGTGGCTAACAACCATCCATAACTCCAGTTCCAGAGAATCAGATGCCTTCCTCTGACCTCTGCAGGCATTGCATGACATGGGTGCCCCTACACACATTCAGGCAACACACTCATACGCATGAAATAAAAATGATAAATAAAATGTTAAATAAATAAATAAATCATAAATAAATAACTTTAGTTTTCTGCAATTCGCTCTGTGGATAAAAGGCAATCATGACACAGTGCAGTGGGCAAAGAACCTTTTTCTATGGAAAGTGAAAACTCAAGTGTTAGATAACAACCAACTTACATTTGCCTATTTAGATATAATAAACAGAACTAGAACTTAGCAGCTGCTGGTTTCTCCTTATGCAGTGTACAAGGCTCCAGCACAGTATGGGGCAAAATTAACGAAGGTATTGTGGCCTGCTCTTAGGAGACCTAGAGGAAAGGATTGCTTCTGCAGACTTCCATTAGCAAGGTAAGTTCCAAAACAGTCCCAGCAATGCTGAGCCAAGAACTATGTACTTCACAAATAACATCTAATAATAAAAGCACCATCCAGATATACTCAAAGTATATTCCACCTTTTATTCAAGTTAATAAGTAAATGACTATATTGAGCCCGCCCCCTTATTGGTTATTGAAAGCATAAAAATGAGTCATAATATCTACCCCAGCCTTGCCTCTTGGACCTTGTTATCTGGTACTGATCCTCTACATGAAACCTGCTTGTAGAACTGTAGTGTTTAGATATGTAGTGTTTAGGGAGATTGTAATTTGTCTGAGGTCATAAATCAAGGAACAAGGATTGGTAGGAAGCCAGATTTTTTTTTTTTTTCGAGACAGGGTCTCCCTGTAGCCCCAGATGTCCTGGAATTCGCTCTGTAGATCAGGCTGGCCTTGAACTCACAAAGATCCGCCTGCCTCTGCCTCCTAAGTGCTAGGATTAAAGGTGTGTGCCACCACGCCCGGCTCCAGATTTCTGATCTCCAGTCTAGAACTCTCTCTGTTGTTCTTGTTGACCATAACAAGATGAAGACAACAGGGGAGATTGTGACACCACCATTACAATGACCACCTGACAGTGGAGCAAGACCGCAGTTTGTGTTTGATGCAGAGATTCTAGTAAGGAAGTCCAGAGCCAGACATAATTTCAATGATTTTTAAAAGATGACAGGAAGATAATGAGCTGTGTCTTTCCATTAGTTATCTTTGACTCTGGCCATACCCTTTTGGATTAAGCTGTGTGAAATTCTGTAGACAGCATGCAGTCTCACACTCCATTTCTCTCTCATCTGTGACCAACTTCACATCTAAGATCTGACATTCAACCCCCAAATCTCCTTCTTAGCCTGAAGCTCCCATTGTCCTTGTCCTGGGCAGTCCAACTTTTAGCATTTTCTTTAGTGGTCACTCGTGAGGTGCATCTCTCCTGAGGTCTACATCAGCGCAGGCTCAGCCTCATTCTGCCATGACCGTTTCCATCATCACAAGTACTTGATCTGTTTCACGTTTTATAGAATCGATAAACCTCATCCCTAAAGAGTCCAGCAGGCCTTTGATTCCTGACCTGACATTTGCTAATGCTCTTCCTGATGACCTGCCACTACGGATCTGCAGCAGTGCACTCTGTGTTTGACAACACTCATAATATGAATCAATATTCAGCATTCAGTAAGTGAGCTGGGGAGTCATTTCACTGCTGCAAAAGGCTGCACTGCCCCTGGGCAGCTGTCAGAAATGGGTAGTTATTAATAGCCCTCTCTTTTCACTTAGCATAGTCAGTAGGGGTCAGGCATGAAATGATTTAATCAGTTTATGATATCTGTGACAGAGAGCACTTAAAATGTAATCACAAAATTTAGGTGAAAGTGTCCCTGGGCTCTTGTAATGTTCCTCTTACTTAATTTTCCCTAGCGCCGACACAGACCCTGTGTGCACACTGAAGATAGACTCTACCACAACATGAAGTGTGATTTGGTGTTGGTGTCATTTCTCCATCAGCAAAGTTGCCTTTTTAAATTGTATTTCCCCTTTTAAAATATAAGCTGCAAATCCTTAAGGGTCAGTGAAGACAAATCTCTGGGGTTGGCTTGCCTAACCCTGCAAAATGTCCCTGGCATCGAGAATGGAAAACCCTAAAAAGGGCAGGAGGCAGTCAAGCTCAAGGCTTTGTCAAAGAAAAGGAGAATGCCCTAAAATTGAGAGGGCATTACTCAGATACAGAAACCTCCCAGCACACTGTCCGTAGTCTTACTGGGTCCTTATGTGTGGATGTAAATTAATGTGGCAACAGGAATAGCAAAATTGTTCTGGGCTGGCGGCTGGAAGCAGTGTCGCAGCAGGGACTTGTCAATCTGGACACTCGGGGTTCAAGCAGAGTGGGTTAAGAAACAGTTCATTAAAGATGAACCTGAAAGTTCAAAGTGAATGAAAGATTGGTGTACCATCTAGGGCTTGGAGTCAGAAATACTCAGGTTCAAATTCCATCCTTGGACCAAAGTTTCCTCCTTCGAAATAATACCCATTTCTAGTTCCCGGGGATCTATTGAGCTCCACGGGCACCTGCAGGCATGTGGTTGTACATAAACTCATACACACACACACACACATATAGCTAAACTAAAAAAAATAAACAGATGGTGGGACCCACATGGCAAGGAAAGTGGAAAGTGTGCTCTGGGAGCTTAGCTAGGCCTTTTTTTTTTTTTTTTTTTTTTTTTAATATTTTATTATTAATTTTATTTAGTTCTTTTTTTTTTTTTTTTTTTTTTATTTTTTTATGTGTTTTGTCTGTATGTAGGTTTGTCATGCAATGCTGCGGATGGTCAGAAGAGGGTCTCGGATTCCCCTGGAACTGGAGTTCTCCTGGAATTGGAGTTTCAGACGGTTCTCGGCCGCCATGTGGGTGCTGGGGATCGAACCCGGGTCCTCTGTAAGAGCGGTCGGCGCTCTTAACCGCTAGGCCATCTCTCCAGCCCAGCTAGGCCTTTTTAATGCAGTGGGGAAATGCAGACCCCTGTCCCCCAACTGTATGGGGGCAGATTCTGCCAAGAGTGAGCTTGGAAGCAGATTTTTCTCCAGAGCCTCCAGATGAAAACTAAGACCAGTGATCATCTCAATTTCTTTCTTTTTTTTAATAATGCTTTTATTGATGTTTTGTGTATTTCAGACATCATTTTTCAGTTCAGTTTAGACATTTTCCCTTTTCCCTTCCCCCCACCCCACCCCAGATCATGCATTCTGCCATAACTGTCCTGCATCTTTCTCTCAGTCTTTTTTTATGTTTAGGAATTCACATTTTCCTCCTTTAATTTTATATTACTCTAAAATATGAATATATACTTTCCACTCATACACAGTAATTACAGAGTCTGAAAGTAAGTAGGATCACCTCAGTTTCTACTTTGTGATCGATCCTCTGTACAGGCCAGACTTCTGACTTACTGAACTGAGCACTGAGAACTCATAAGTTGGTTTTGGCTTATGCTGCTGAGTTTGTGAAATTTTGCTATATGTCAATAGAAAGCCAATAAATCTTTATTTGAATCATGCCTGTTACTTATTAGTTTCCCCCTATATCAGAAAACAATCAACAAAATCCTAATCTCTTTTTTCTGTTTTCCAGTCTTATGTCCTTCTCTCGATCCTCTAAACTTTTCTTCCTTTTGCAGGAAACTTTTCAGTTCATTTGCTGAAAGATATGACTATAAGCCATAGATGTTGGTGACTTTGTCTCTAGTTTGCCTATTTCTTTGAGTTCTCTTTTGTGAGAACACCCATCACCACCCCCTCCCCATCCTGGGAGAATTCTTTGCCAGGATACTGTGATTATAGTTTTATAATCCTAAAGTCATCTGATAATTTTCATTGGGTGGCCAACGTAATTCATCCCAAGGGATGTGGAGAATGTTGCACAGGGGAAAAGAGCACTTTTTCATGTGTGGCGACCTGCTACAAACTCTGAACTGCTTGCGTATATATTTTAAGAACTTTTCTTGACAGTTTACTTTACTTTCACTCATTAGCTTAACAAAAGCCTCAAACTCCAGGAAGCCTCTGTCTATAAGCCCCACATTCTCCTGGACATTCAGCTTACAAGGGCAGAAAGTTGTGAGCTTGCTTGCTCTCTTTCTTTTTCTTTCTTTCTTTCTTTTTCTTTCTTTCTTTCTTTCTTTCTTTCTTTCTTTCTTTCTTTCTTTCTTTCTCTTTCTTTTTCTTTCTTTCTTTCTAAATTGAGAACTTCATACATGCATATAATATATTTTTAAAAGTTTTAAAAGTTTTTATTTATTTTATTTTATGTGTATGAGTATTTCCTGCACCTATGTAAGTGCACTACATATGTATAATGCCCACGGGGCCAGAAGAGGTTGTTAGATCCCCTGGAACTGAAGTCACAGATAGTCCTGCAAGAGCAGCCAGTCAGTGCTTTTAACCCCTGAGCTATCTCTCCAGCTCCCATATGTGTTTTGATCAAATCTACCCTATTCTCTACCCTCCAGTTTCTCTCCTACCCCTCCCACTTTTTCCCTCTCCACTTCATCTTCTCTCTCTCTCTCTCTCTCTCTCTCTCTCTCTCTCTCTCTCTCTCTCTCTTTCTCTCTCTCTCTCTATCTCTCTCAACTTTTTTCATCCTTTTTTGTTTTGGGCTTTTTGAGACAGGGTCTCTATGTAGCCCCAGCTGGCCTGGAACTTGCTATATAGACCAGGCTGGATTTGAATTTACAGAGATTCACCTGCCTCTGTCTCTAGAGTGCTGGGATTAAAGGCATGAACCACCACACCTGGGAATTTTTTTTTTTTTTGTCTTTTTTGAGACAGGGTCTCCCTATAGCCATAGGTTTCATACAACTCACTATGGAGAACAGGCTGACAGGCTGGCCTTGGTCTCACAGAGATCCACCCACCTCTGCCTCCAAGTGTGGGGATTAAAGTCTTGTACTACTACCCCTGGCTGTTACGCACACACACACACACACACACACACACACACACACACACATCTTTAAAATTTGTTTTAAAATTTGTGCATATGAGTATTCTCCCTGCCTGTGTATAAGTGTACCTGTGTTGTACAAAGCTCACAGGAGCCAGAAATGTTGGATCCCCTGGAACTGGAGTTATGGACAGTTGTTAGCCACCATGTGAGTTCTGTGAATCAAACCCGTGTCCTCTGGAAGAAGAGCAAGTGTTCTTAACTGATGAGCCATGTGTCCAGCCCCCATTTCTTATATTTTTAAAAAAAGACTACAGAGATGGCTCAGTGGTTAAGAGCGTTGGCTACTCTTGCAGGGTTCCCAGCACCCACATGGCAACTAACAGCTGTCTGTAACTCCAGTTCCAGAGAATCTAACACCGTCTTCTGGTATCCATGGGCATTACATAATACAGGTGCAGTTACATACATGCAGGCAAAGCACTCATACACATGAAATAAGAATAAATAAATAAACATTTAAAATTATGTATATGAATGTTTGTTTGCATGTATGTAAATGAACCCACGCATGCAATGCCTGTGGAGGTCAGAAGAGGGGTTTCAGATTCCCTAGAACTGGAGTTGTAGACAGTTGTTAGCCACCATCTGAGAATAGCCACTGTTCTTAACTGCTTAGCCACCTCTCCAGGCCATCTCTTTTTTTTTTTTTAATTTTTTTTTTTTATTTATTTCCGTATGTGTATGAATGTACTGTTTGCATGCAAGTCTGTGCACCCGTGACGTGCAATGCCGCGGAGGTCAGAAGAGGGCGTCGGACTCCCCTGGAACTGGAGTTCTCCTGGAATTGGAGTCTCAGACGGCTCTCGGCCGCCATGTGGGTGCTGGGGATCGAACCCGGGTCCTCTGCAAGAGCGGTTGGCGCTCTTAACCGCTAGGCCATCGCTCCAGCCCCCAGGCCATCTCTTTTTAAAAAATTTTTTATTTATTATTTTTATGTGTGTGAGTGTACTGTCTGCATGTAGGTTGGTGCACCTGTGTCGTGCAATGCCTTGGAGGTCAGAAGAGGGTGTCATATTCCCCTGGAACTGGAGTTAAAGACAGTTCTTAGCCACCATATGGGTGCTGGGAACCTGGGTCCTCTGCAAGAGCAGTCGGTGCTCTTAACCACTGAGCCATCTCTCTAGCCCCTAGGCCTCTTTTGTTTTCTTTTTCTTTTATTTTTTTATTTTTTTGGTCTTTTCGAGACAGGGTCTCCCTGTAGCCCCAGCTGTCTAGAACTCACTCTGTAGACCAGGCTGGCCTTGAACTTGCAAAGATCCACCTGCCTCTGCCTCTGCCTCCTGGTCCATGTTGAGATTTTGGCTGGCTTGATCTTGTGAAGCTCTTAGCATATAGGCACAGCCACTGCGAATTCATCTGTGCAACAGCCCTGTCATGTCCAGCAAATAATGCCCATTACCTCTGGCTTTTACAGTCTTCCCAGCACCTCTTCTGCAATGATCCCTGAACCGTGTGTGTGTGTGTGTGTGTGTGTGTGTGTGTGTGTGTGTGTGTGTGAGAGAGAGAGAGAGAGAGAGAGAGAGAGAGAGAGAGAGAGAGAGAGAGAGAAAGAGAGAGAGAGAGAGAGAGAGAGAGAAATAGCCCCAATCTGAGCTGAGCTCTTCACAATGTCTTATCCTCTGACTAGTTGTGGGTTACCCTGTAACTGGAGATTGGTTATGTGCCTTTCCCATAGATAAAAAAAGCCCAGTGCTAGATATAGGCTATTCCTTTCTGAGTTTTTGACAGTGGGGTCCCATAACCGCCACTTGCTCCCAAACGTTAAAGGCTATTGCCATGCTCCTGGTTACCCTCCAGAACGTGATGGTAAGACCCTGTTGCTGAAGATATCAAATTCCTGAGTCATGGAGACATAATAGGACACAGAGAAATAAAGCTGGTACTGACCTGGAAGCTTCGCCCTTGCTAAGTAGCTGCCACAGTGCCTGAAAGTTCTATTTATGCCAATAGGGAAGAAAAATATTCAACAATTTAAAAAATTACTTATTATTTTTGTTTTTGTGTATGAGTCTAATGCCTGCATGTACATAAGTGCACCTGTATTGTGCAATGCCCACGGAGGCCAGAGGAAGCTGTTGGATCCCCTGGAAGTGGAGTTAAGGAAAGTTGTTAGTCACCATGTGTATGCTGGGAATCGAACCTGGGTCCTTTGCAAGAGCAGCCAGTGTTGTTAAACGGTGAGCCCTCTCTCCAGCCCCTATACTGAACAATCTTGTTACAGCTGTGAATCCTTGAAGCTACACTAATGACAATGCCCACTGGCGCAATAGTGTCATGAATGTTATGAGAATAACCACCACTTTCTTATTAGATTTAATACTCACTCCACAAGACAGAACTCATGCCTGGTGCTGTTAACTGGGCCAGAAAAAAATGACTGGCTAAGTCATAGGCCCTAAAGGAGAACCTAATATTTTTCTGCTAAGTGCACATAATAATGTTAAACTATCCCCTAAGGTCTTATCTTTATACCCATAGTGCATTACTCATCCTGCATCAGAGAAGCTTCTTTTTTGCAATAGATGATGATTAATACAGATAATTCTTTTATAAAAATTATTTTACTTATCATTTTTATTTTATATATGTGAGTGTACCGCCTGCATGTATGTAAGTGTACCTGTGTTGTGCAATGCCCTCAGAGGTCAGAAGAGGGCATTTGGATTCCCCTGGAACTGGAGTTCTTGATGGTTGTTAGCTGTCTTGTGGGTGCTGGGAATTGGAGCCACGCTCTCTGCAAGAGCAGCCAGTACTCTTAACCACTGAGCTATCTCTCCAGCCCCCTGAAAAACATCTTTATTCTGTCACAATTTGTAGGTCTTATTCTCTTCAGAATCTAGACTATTAAGATATGAGAGGCACACTGTGACCTGAGTTAGAAGTAACTTTAGAAGGTGGGCAGGGCAGGGAAAGGGAGTCATACAGGAAAGGTGTGCATGTGTCCAAGGGTTGGGGGGTTAGGGGTCAGGGGAGTCATAGTCACAGGAACAGGTAGCTGAAGAGCCAATACTAGCACAAAGAACATCAGACATATAAAGTTTATACATGAAGTTACATGTAAAATGCCTATGTGAAACATTTCTTATATAGAGATGATAAAGAGTTAATGGAATGTCTCCTATAAAGTTAATACTGAGTTCTTGAGGAGACACTGAATTTATAGGCTCTTTGTATCTTTTTTCTATCCCTGTGTTAGATGAGAGAAGGCAGTCACCAAATATTATCTAGTGATCATCTACCTACTGCCTTTTGACTGAAGGAGTTCTCTAAGGCATGTGATATCTGGGTGATCATCTACCTACTCCCTTTTGACTGAAGGATTCTCTAAGGCGTGTGATATCTGGGTGAATCAAATCTTGTCATTCTCCCAGTTGTTGCCCAATTTGTAATTAAACGATTTCTGTTTTTCATCATACATTAGTTGAGGGGTACTTAAAACTTGATTAAAGTGAAGACTGTTACTTAACTTATCAAAGGAACTATGGCTATTCTGTGTATCCTCTCTGTATAGGAACAGAGACACTCAAGGACAGGACTTGTAGCTAATGCTTTAAACTGTCTATCTACCTAAATTCCAGCACACTATATATAGCAACTTGTCAGACCTGAAGGCTTGTAAACCAGTTTTGTAAAAAGTCCTACCTATTCCTTTAGCCACCATTCCAGGTGGTTTTCCAGGACTCAGGGTAGAGTAGTGGCAGTACTCTAACCACAAGATTATGTAGTCTTATTTAATTGGGACAGAAACCCACTATTGTAAGAGCTTTATTCTCTTGCATGGCTGACACAAAGCACTGGATGAAGGGCTTAGCACAGTTCCACGCAATGGGTGGGCATGCCTTATAGATCACATTCATTGAATTCATAAATTTACTCCAGAAACCTGAGCCTGAAGAACTTAAATTCTCATTGTCCAGGTGACTCTAAGCAGATGGCTTGTGCATAATATTGGAAGGGTTGGAAGTAAGTCCTAAATGGAATTGTACGCGTTGCGCTTTGTGTTCTATGGTTATAACCAACGGGCCTTGAAGCTCCCTGGAGTTTTATGCATAAGAAAGACAGATGTCAAATTTGCCTTCTTGAGTAGTTTTATCAGGGTCACCTGAGATCTGTATTTAGCATTCAGTTTCAAGAGGGAGTTTCCAACAAAAAGATTCTGGAATCTAGCCAGTCCATTAGCATCGAGGCCATGCTTTCTTCAAAATATCCTGGCTGGGCTCTAAACCAAAGAATGCTTTTTAAATAGGAGCAATGGAAAGATTAGTTGAAAACTCATGTCAGTATACATGAATTTACATGAATAATAGAGATCATTATCAGCTCAGTAAACTTTAGGCCATCACAGTGCGGCACTGTGCTGTGTTTTTGTGCCTGTTATTTCATTTAATCTTCACACCAGTCCTGGGAATCACATGTTATTTCCATTTTACCCAAGAGAAACTGAGGCCTAAAATGACCTACCTCTGTATAGTATATCCATGAAGAACTTTCCCTGACATTTCAGAACCAGTTAACTCCCCAGGGCAAAATGTAAGACAGTGTTGGAAATATGTTCACAGTGATAGCAAAGATATTTTGCTTATAGTCATTACTACTTATGAAGCTTTTTAATACAGTTCAGAAGAGAAAAATTTTAAGCCCATTTTACTTCTGGCTTCCTCATTAACAAGTCATGTAAACCGAGTCAAATTACTTCCCTATCTAGGGTTTGATATTTTCCTCTAGAAATAGAACTTATTTGTTAACCTTTATAGTCCACAACAATTCCAAAATTCAGGAGTTTTTCCTTTCACACAAAAGAGAGTTGCCTTGGTAACTGTGAAGAGTTGATTCTAACGACTATGGTCACCAAAAACCTACAAATGTTCCCCTCTCTTTTACAAAATATCATACTATTTGCTTATAACTTATGAATGAAAACTTCTTGTTTGTGCGTTTCTTTGAGACAGGATCTCATGAAGCCCAGGCTGACTTCAAACTTTCTTTGTAGCCAAGGATGACCTTGAACTTATGATCCTCCTGCTTCTCCCTCTCAAATACTGGGATTACAGGTTTGTGCCACCATATTCAGTTCTATGCAGTGCTGGGGTTCGAACCCAGATCTTTGTACATGTCAGGCCACTACTCTACCAACTGAGCTACATCCCCAACCCTCCAGGGTACATCTTGATCCTCCTGTTTCTGTCTCCCAGGTGCTTTTGATTCCTTCTGGATACTTTAAAATTATCTCCAAATTACTTATACTATCTCACAGAATGTATGTAAATGCTATGTGAATAGTTGTTATACTGTTTAGAGAAAAAGGACAAGGAAAAAACATTGCATATGTTGAGGGCAGATGCATTTTTTTTCTGAATAGTTTTGATCTGGTTAGTTGGACCTACACATGTAGAACTCATGGGGGTGGGAAGCCACCTGTGGGGTAGCACTGCTCAGAATCCGATGGCCGAGGCAACTACTCACTTTCAAATTTGCCCCTTATTGAAAACCCATCATGCTAAGCAATGTACATTTACATCTCACAGCTGATCCTGCTGAGAATATTCCAATTTTACAAAAAGGAAACAGACACAGAAAGGTTAGGTAATTTATCTCAGTTTGCACAGTAGATGAGGTTAGAAGAATGCTGAGAATGGAAATAATCCGTTTGACCACAATACTAACCTCTTACCTTTGGCTATTTATTTGCCTTTCATTCTTCACCTGTAGGGACAGAATACATGTTATTTAGGCAGGTTATTTTTTCTTGATAGTCATAAGATGAATTAGAAATAATTTTAGAATAAAGAGACAATTATTTTATGAATAGGAGAGTGGAAGGAAAATAAGAAGGACCTATTAGTAATTGCGATAGTACAACAGCCCTTAACCAGGATCCTCCCGTGCACAGCGGCCCATATAGTCAAGCTGGGCTTTTGAGAAGGAGTATATAATCCTGATTATAACCTTTGATTGGTAGGACAGAAGTTTCTAGATATTTAGTCTAAACATTAAAGCTCTTTTTAGATTTCATTACATGTAGATCTTCATTATTATTATTATTATTATTATTTTATTATTTTTGAGACAGAGTCTCCTTGTAGCTTCTGGTCTGGAACTCAATCTCATGTATATCCACCTGCCTCTGCTTTCCACGTGCTGGTATTAAAGGCATGTCCCACCTCACTTGGGTCCAAATGTAGTAAATCTTTATGATACACATTGTTAGACAATGCACTTATGCCAAATTCTACTTAACGTAAAATATATAGAGAGTAAAATGATGCTTAGCCAAAAAGTCAGAATGCTCCATTGTGAGAGAAATTGAATATGCTATGGTGTAAAGCTTTATGGCACATTCAAGTCTTTTGTTGTCAAATCTGTAATGTCCATAGCAAGCAGAACACACTATTCAAGCACTTGCAACTTACCAGTATCATAGGACACTACTGGCACTCTGTCAGCCATAGATTCCAAAGGCCATGTGTGTTGATAGTACACAAACCCTCTTTACTTTGTACTCTTCTGTCATGCACATGCTCTGATTTGGGGGTAACTACCTGTAAGTACTCTTAAGAAAAGACTGGTATGGAGCCGGGCGTGGTGGCGCACGCCTTTAATCCTAGCACTCGGGAGGCAGAGGCAGGCGGATCTTTGTGAGTTCAAGACCAGCCTGGTCTACAGAGTGAGTTCCAGGACAGCTGGGGCAAAAAAAAAAAAAAAAAAAAAAAAAAAAATGACAAAAAAAAAAAAAAAAAAAAAAAAAAAAAAAAGAAAAGACTGGTTGACTTTTTTTCTTTTTTTTCTTGTTGTCTTTTTAAAAATTAATTAATTATTATTTTTTAAAATTTTATTTATTTCTGTATGTGTATGAATGTACTGTTTGCATGTAGGTCTGTGCACTCATGTTGTGCAATGCCGCGGAGGTCAGAAGAGGGCGTCGGATTCCCCTGGAACTGGAGTTCTCCTGGAATTGGAGTTTCAGACGGTTCTCGGCCGCCATGTGGGTGCTGGGGATCAAACCCAGTTCCTCTGTAAGAGCGGTCGGTGCTCTTAACCACTAGGCCATCTCTCCAGCCCCTCTTGTCTTTTTGAGACAGGGTCTCCCTGTGGCCCCAGCTGTTCTAGAACTTACTTGTAGACTGGGTTGGCCTTGAACTCACAAAGATCTGCCTGCCTCTGCCTCCTGATTGATGGGATTAAAGGTGTACACCACCATGCCTGGCAAGACTGGTTGACTTTTAGCCTCTGTTATATAGGATTCATCCATTGAAGAACATGTCATCCTTTTGTTCAGAAGATGTAGTTCCCCTCCCCCCCTTTTAAGTTAGAAATGCTTTATGAGAATGGCATTTTCTCTCTATGGCTTATCAAAGTTGATGGTAAAGAGGCTGAAGACATGGCTTAGTGGTCAGGAGCACTGGCTGGTCTTGCAGAGGACCTGGGTTTGACTCTCAGCATCTCCAGTTCCAGGAGAATCCAACATCCTCTTCTGACATCCACAAGCATTGCACAACACAGGTGCACATACACACATGCAGGCAATACGCTAATACACACAAAATAAAAATAACATTTGTAAAAGTTGATAAAATACTCAATGGTCAGCTGGGCATGGTGGTGCATGCTTTTGATCCTAGCACTTGGGAGGCGGGGAGGCGGGGAGGCAGGCGGATCTTTGTGAGTTCAAGGCCAGCCTGGTCTACAGAGCAAATTCCAGGATAGCTGGGGCTACAGAGAGACCCTGTCTCAAAAAGACCCCCCCCAAAAAATACTCAATGGTCAATTCCTTCTTCACTATATTTTAATAAATGTTTCAGTTATTCTCATGACACTAGTAGAATATCTAATTATGTTAAAATAAGAAGAATTTACCAAAGGCAATTTTTTTTTTTTTTTTTTTTGTCTTTTTGAGACAGAGTCTCCCTGCAGCCCCGGCTGTCCTAGAACTCACTCTGTAGACCAGGCTGAACTTGAACTCACAGAGATCTACTTGCCTCTGCCTCTCAAGTGCTGGAATTAAAGGTGTGCACCACCATGCCTGGCCAAAGGCAAATTTTAAATAAACTTTGATTTTAGGACATCAGTCTTGTGAAGTTGCTTTAAGAACATATAGGTTACCTTCAGTGTTTGACTGGGTTGTCTGATTATGAAAACCCATTCTTTTTAAAGTACTGGGTATTAATCTTAAGTACTTTGCAAATAATTATAGAAAAACTGAGGAAATGGATGCTTACTTATTTTTCCCCATAAAAACAATTTTAGAAATGTTATTCATTGTGACCTTTTTCTTATCTCATTAATTCTATCAG
The DNA here is from genome assembly GCA_009823505.1 of Rhizomys pruinosus. NCBI lineage: Eukaryota > Metazoa > Chordata > Mammalia > Rodentia > Spalacidae > Rhizomys > Rhizomys pruinosus. The sequence continues at coordinate 592,829 of VZQC01002712.1, forward strand.
CAAGTATTTAATGTCTGCTTTCTCAGGGGCAGTTACTGGGGTATTAGACTTTATTACTTTTTAAATTTTATTTATTTATTTATTCATGTGTATGAATGTACTGTCTGCGTGTAGGTTTGTGCACCGGTTTCATGTAGTGCCACAGAGGTCAGAAGAGGGTGTTGGATTCCCCTGGAACTGGAGTTCTCCTGGAATTGGAGTTACAGACGGTTCTTAGCTGCCATGTGGGTGCTGGGGATTGAACCCGGGTCCTCTGCAAGAGCAGTCGGCGCTCTTAACCGCTAGTCTAATACTCTAGCCCGAGTATTAGACTTGAGATAAAATACAGTTTCTGCCTTCAGGAATCTGTTTCTTGAGGGAGACGGGGAAGGAGGAGAAAAATCTAGCATGTAGTCCAGTGTTAGGATCGAAGTCTGCATTGGATGCGTGAAAACACAAAGTTCCTAGTGATAAAGTGGCCACATACCCAAGTTCCAGGGTAGACTTCGTAGCTTGCTTCTCCACTTTGTGGCCTTGGGCAAGTTATATGATATGTTTGTGCTTCATTCTTTTAATCTGTAAAATGTAGGAAGAACTAGCTAGCTTATGGGTCATTATGTGAAGTAAATTGTTAAAACTTTCAAAGCCAATAATAATAATAATAATAATAATAATAATAAATGCTGCCTTTTGGCCTGTCAAATATATTCATTAAAACAGCACATGAATGGGAATTAATCCAGTGAAGGCCATTAGTTTAGGGTGGGAATAAGGAAGGCAATGCAGTTCCAGCAGAGGAGACCTGGTAGAGAAGGACAGAGCAAGAGGGCTGGGAGACACAGAGAAGGATGGGGTGGGGTGGGGCAGGAGTGACAGAGAAACCCCAGAGGTAAGCAGGAGCTGTCTATACAGTCTTGTGTGACAGTCTGACGATGATTTACATGGTCAGATTCATATTTTTGCAGTGTTTGCATGAAAGATTGACTAGAAAGGGAATTATTTCAGAGGTAGGAAGATGAGTCAGAGGCTGCATATACAGGAAAAATGATGGAGGTATCGGTCATAGGGGTAGAGAAGAAGGAGACTGATTAGAGAACTCTAAAAAAATAGAGGTGTTGGGATTTGGGTACAGAGAAGCTAGGGACAAACAGAATCGGATGTGGCTTGTAGGTCTCTGGCTTCTCTGACAGAACATGCTGAAGTAGGAACAACAGGAAAAACAGACTGCGCAGGGATGGAGGGGGTTGTTTTAGATGTTTTGAGGGTAGAAGTCCTTGGAATGGTTAGAAGAGCTGCCACAATAGACCTTTTAAATTAATTAATTAATTAACTAATTAATTAACTAACTAACGTGTATGAATGTACTGTCTGCATGTAGGTTTGTGCACCCGTGTCGTGCAGTGCTGCGGAGGTCAGAAGAGGGTGCCGGATTCCCCTGGAATTGGAGTTCTCCTGGAATTGGAGTTAGACGGTTCTCAGCCGCCATGTGGGTGCTGGGGATCGAACCCGGGTCCTCTGCAAGAGCAGTCGGGGTTCTTAACCGCTAGGCCATCTCTCCAGCCCCTTTGGCTGTCAGAAGTTCTTGGGATCAGGACACAGTTCTCAACTGGATTTGAGTCTTCCATATATGTGAGGTAAATCCACAGAAGTAGTTAAGATTATTTTAAAGCCGGGCGTGGTGGCGCACGCCTTTAATCCTAGCACTTGGGAGGCAGAGGCAGGCGGATCTTTGTGAGTTCAAGGCCAGCCTGGTCTACAGAGTGAGTTCCGGGACAGCTGAGNAAAAAAAAAAAAAAAAAAAAAAAAAAAAAAAAAGATTATTTTAAGAACAAGGAATAAAGAAAGAATATAAATTAGGATAGTTTCCTAGTGACCTGTAATTTGTAAGGCGGATAGTAGGGGAAAAAAAATCCATGAGAAATAGACTGAAAAGTAATGCCCAGAGAGGAGGAAACCCAGGCAGTGTTGTCATAGAAACCAAGGGGGAAAAACTTTCAAGAGCAAAAGAGTGGTCAACCATGTCAAATCCCGCAGAGCTGTTGGGTAGGATGAGGACAGAAAAGTGTCCATTGAATTTAGCAACAAAGAGGTCATTATTGATTTTGACCAGAGAGGCTTCCAGCAGGAAGGAGGAGTGGCGGGCAGGTTGCAGGGGGCGGAAGGAGTGAGTGGGAGGAGCCAACGGAGCTTCCCTGGAAGGAAAATCCAGAAGGCCGCGCGGCCCGGACTGCAGGTGACTCCTGTCAGTGTCTTTGGTGGCATCTTTATGGCAGAGTGAAGGCTCTGAGAAAATAGATGCAGACTGAGAGGGAATGAGTTTTTCGGGAAGAAAATGTACAGAAAATATCCCTCTTCCCATTGAAGAACGCAGCAGCATGAGAAGTTTCTTTAACTCTTTTGTGTAGTTGCCCTCGACTCTGTTCACTGAGGAAATACCTTACTTGTGGATTTATGTAGATGAGAATTCATTCATAATTAATGATAATCTGTTTTGCAACCATTATTTGTCACAGAAGATAATAGTAATAGTGGTAGTGCCCTCTTTCCGGCATCATTTCAATCTGATTTGTAGATTAGCATTGAAAGGTATGCATTGTGAGCATTTTCTGGGGTTTGTGGCCTCCGCCCCCCCATGTTTAAATGCTACTGAATTCCCTTATTTGAGGAAATAGTGCTAACCCATGAAAAAGTAGGAAGCAATGCCAAACAGTGCATAATACGGCACTTAATTTTGTGGCACCGTAAGGATGGTCTTTTTGTTTGAAGAGCAATGCGTTTAGGGGATGGGTAATATTACTGGGAGGTCTGGTGATAGAATATCTTGAGCAGTGATGAACAACTTCTTTCTTCCCTCCCCCCTCTCGCCCCCTCCCTTTTTCCTTTCCTTTCCTCTTTTCAGTGCTTCCTTTCTTTTTCCATGTGTGACAAAGAAATAATAACAATAGTAATAATCCCTTTAAGGAAGCCTTGAGGAAATAGCTTCTTGAAAAATTAAATGATGGTTAGTACTAGATTTCTTTTAGGGGAGGGGTGCTGGGTGTGAACTCATAGTCTCTTGCATGCCGACCCAGCATCTGCTACTAGGACCCTCTGGCAGCATATCTCTGAGTCATTGTCTATTTGCTTATTACCAACATGTAACATTTTAATGCAGAGTTAATTTTTTAAAGCAATTTTAACAGTTTTCTAGATTTTTTCCATTTCATGTTGCTAGTATTAGAATATAAGCGAAGACAAAAGAAGAACTTTAAGAATTAGATTAGCCGTTGCTGGAGAAAAATGATATGGAGACGGAAGCTCTCTATTAATTTAGGTTGCTTCCCCCTGCCACCCCACGTCAGTCAATTAGAAAATGTCTGTGAGCATTAAAAGAAAACTTAGGTAATGCATTTCCCTTGGGGCGATCAGCAGCAGTACTGTCAGCTTTTTGAAGAGCTCTGTTGCACGATCACAGCTGCTTTGGTGCTTGCTAAGTTTAGATCCTGGGATGTGCCGATTTACATATATGGGAGGATACAGAGAACGCTTTCATCTTCTCTTGTAGTCTCAAAGGGTGTGTCTTAGGCAGAAGTCCCTCTTCAATAGACAGGGTTTCTAGAGGCTCATTAATTAATTTTCAGTATCCATCACAGCCGATTCTTCAAAGGGTTAGAGCTGCTGAAGCCATCAACTTGATCACTGCTGGATTAGAAGTGCAGTGTAGTGCTGGTATTGTTTTAGTTAGAACATGTATTCTCAGAAGCATGAGTGATGGGATTGAAGATGCTGTACAGTCATCTAGGCCAGCTTTCTCCCAGTGGATGAACCCCTCTGGCAGCATCTCTGACAGATCTGTGAACATCTTCACTGATAGGAAGTACTTCTGAGGTAATACACTGTTAAACTGTTGTCAGATGTGAGTCAACCCTACATGTCTATTGCGGTACAATCCTTTGTTCTGCTATATAGAACATTTCCCTATTTTCCTGATAGTTCTCTACGTATTTGGTAATAATACCAGGGCTTTTCTAAGTCTTCATTTCTTTTAGAGTACTAGTTTCTGCTTTTTATATTTATATTTATTTTATTTTTTTGAGACAGAGTCTCACCATGTGCCCCGGCTGTCCTGGAATATGCTATGTAGACCAAGCTGTTCTCAAACTCACAAAGACCTACCTGCCTCTACCTTGCCCAAATTTCTGTTTTTAAATTATATTTTAAACATAAACATGATCTTCAGTTCTTTTACTGACTTCTCTACCAAATCTGTCATTCCTTTAAAAGACATGTCCTTTATAGGGTGTGATGTAGAAGACCATTATGTCTATAGATCTAGACCCTTTGTCCACAGGGCTTTACTGTGGAAGCTAACTGGATTAGAGTTACTAGAGATACTCTCTGGCCATGGAGAGAATCACACTTTTTACTTGGATTATTGATAAGATAAGGTCTCCATTTGTAGATGAGATTTATCAGGAGTGGGGTCATTCCTATAGTAAATTTGAGCATGTAGCTTTTAAAACTATTTTATTATTTTTCATTTTATTATTTTTCATTTTATGTATATGAGTACTTTTCCTGCATGTGTGTAAGTGGACCCATGTTGTACAGTGCCTACAGAGGCCAGAAGAGCTGTGTCTGACTTCCTGGAACTGGAGTTTCACATGGTTGTTTGCTACCATGTGAGTGCTGGGGACTGAACCTGGGTCCTCTACAAGAGCAGTCAGTGCTCTTAACTATTGAACATCTCTCCAACCCACCATGTAGCTTTTAAGCCTTTGGAACTATTTGTGGGAGTAATGTGGAAATGGTTGGTATATGGGGCTAGAAAAGCAGTTGAGTGCTGGAAGCCTAGTTTAATGGGCTCTTTTTGTGGAAGAATGCTGAGAAAAATGCAGACAGTGGAGGCCTGACTCCTGGTTTTCAAGTGGTGCTGAAGAAGCAGCTGTAATTGAGGAAGAAACCAGCAGCATTATTGAGAAACCTCAGGCACTGCCCTGGGAGAATGGGAAAAGTATCCTGAAGGCAAAACCCTGCTCCTTGGACGAGGCTCCATCTTGTGAAGATCTCAATTCTTTTACAGGAAGAACTCTAAAGGGGTTCCTTGTTCCTCAAAAGTAACTGTCTAGGAAAGTGTTTCCTCAGGGTCCACACACAGAAGACAATACAACTGTGGCTCAAAGTGGCTGGACTACATCTGGAGCTGGCAACAGAACTTGGCAGTGTCATAAGTGCCTTCCAGTTGGTACTGGTTTTGGAGGCAAATATACAAGATTGAGGGAGTAACGGGTAACAGCTGAGGCTAGGCAATGTGTGGTAGGATTGGAGTCCCTGCAAAGAGGCTGTGATGTTGAAGCCTCAGTTGGAGTGGAGACCTCAGGATATCGGCAATGCCAGAACTGTGGGGTGTTTGCCAAGGAGAGCTGCAGGTGTTGAGTGGAGGCTGTCTAAACCTAAAAGCAAAGCTGTTTGTGCTGTAGGTGTCAGAGTTAGAGAGGGTGGGGTTCCCCAAGATCTTTGAAGCCCAGAAGCTTCAGGATTTGGATTTTGTCCTGCTGGATTTTGGTTTTGCTCTAGTGTTCTTGTTCATTTGATGTGCCGTGTTCTTCCCTTTTGAAAAAACAATGTTTACCCTGTGCCTATATTAGTCAGGTTCTCTAAAGAAACAGAATCAATAGAACGAATATATAGCTGTATACAGATTTATTGATTTGCTCACGTGACAGAGCTCAAGGAGTCCAACAATAGCCACCCCACACTGGAGAGGCTGAGAATCCAGGGAACTGCTCAGTCCGCAAGGCTGGATATCTCAGTAGTCCCAATCTGGTGCTGAAGGCCTGATGGATTCCAGGAGATCTGCCAGCCTCAGTACACGCTGGAATCCAAAGGGTTGATCACAGCAGCAAGATGAACTCACTAGTGAGAGAGGGGCAAGGAAAAAGGGACCAGCTCCCTCTGCTGTGGCCTTTTGTACTGCCTGCCGACAGAAGGTAACGCCTACATTTAGGGTGGGCCATCCGGTTTGAGGTAGTCCAATATGAAGATCTTTTTTCTCTTAGTTGTTCCTCCCTAGTCCAGTCAAGTTGACACCCAGGATTAACCATCACAGTGCCATTATACATTGGAGATATGCAACTTGTTTTTTATTATATAAGAGCCCACAGTTAAGAGACTTTGGACTTGTAAAGTGTTGGATTTTTAAGGAACTTTGGGGACATTTAAAAGCAGGACTATATTCTAGATTAGAAGATAAACATAAAACTTTGGGGGGGACAAGGTTATAGTTTATAGATCATGTATTTATGTGTCAAATTCATAAGAGGGGGTTGTGATGGTCAGTTTTAATTGTTAGTTTGACACACTCTAGAATCGTCTGGGAGGGGAGTCTCAATGAAGGATTTTTCTAGATCAGATTGGCTTGTGGGCGTGTCTGTGGGGATTATCTTGATTACATTAACTGAGGTGGGAAGATCTACCCACTCTGGGTGGCACCGCTCCCTAGGCTGGGGATCCTCAACAGAACAAGAGTAGAGGAAGTTAGCTGAGTCCAGCATCCATGCACGCATGCATTGTCTCTCTGCTCTTGACTGTTGACGTGTTTGGATGCTTCAGTTCCTGCTGTCCTGACTTCCCTGCATCAATGGACGGTAGCCAGGAATCGTGAGCTAAAATAAACCCTTTCTCCCTTAAGTTGCTTTTATCAGGGTGTTTTGTCCTAGCAACAGGAAACAAAGCCGAGATAATAAGCTTCTCTATATTTTTGCCTAGTAAATTTCATTTGAATTTGAATAATACTAATTTAAACTCATTTCTATGCCAGTGAAAATCCATGCAAGTTGTTATTCACCATCCGCATTATTAACTAGTCTGTTTGCTTTGGCCATGGGAAATGTGATGTTTGCTTTTGAAGGTTCTTTAAAAGTTGTTGATAGGGCTGGAGAGATAGCCTAGCGGTTAAGAGCACTGACTGCTCTTGCAGAGGACCCGGGTTCGATCCCCAGCACCCACATGGCGGCTGAGAACCGTCTGTAACTCCAATTCCAGGAGAACTCCAGTTCCAGGGGAATTCGACACACTCTTCTGACCTCCGCGGCATTGCACGACACGGGTGCACAAACCTACATGCAGACAGTACATTCATACACATACAAAAATAAAAAAAAAATTAAAAAAAAAAGTTGTTGATAAAAGTTTTGAATAGGCTGGATCTAAACAGACCATTTGGCAAGTTTCTGCTAAAACAAGGTGACAGCCATCAATGCTAATGTGGTCTCCAGTTCCCAGTCTCGTCCATCTTCCTGCCTCTGCCTCCCTGGCACCTGTGACTACCAGCACCTGACACTACATCTAGCTATTTTAACTTTAAAAAAAATTGGAATGAAGCCGGGCGTGGTGGTGCACGCCTTTAATCCCAGCACTCACAAGGCAGAGGCAGGCGGATTCCTGTAAGTTCAAGGCCAGCCTGGTCTACATAGTGAGCTCCAGGCCAGCTGGGACTAACGGGAGACTCTGCCTCGAAAATACCCCCCCCCCAAAAAAAAAATTGGAATGAAGTGTGTGATTACCTCCACCGTCCTGGCAAATCCCCTGCTCTTTGGGCTGTCTCTAGGTTACTAATGTTGATTCTGCGTACTTGCCCTCAGGTTCCTTCAGTATCCGGGTATGTAATTTGTCTAAGCTTGCAAACTTGAATTCACTTGAAGGGACTTCATGCTGTTTTCTTATCATCTTACATCCTAGATGGTGTTTGAGTCCTCTTTGATTCTTGTTCTACCTTTTCCAGAGAGAAAATGAAAATCAGTCCAAAGAAGAGCATCGCTAGGTCCTGCCTTCTCCTGTCAGCCTGTATTATTACATCCCAGGCCCTCAGCACCGGCTCCATGGCACTGTTATCTGCTTATCCCTAACAGCCTTCTTGTAATCCTTGTCATTTGATTTCTTCCTTTATGCAAGCCTCAGCATTCTGGAATTTGGCCTTTCTGGCACTCCTCCATAGCCTCCCACCAGCTTAGCAGCTCAAGCCTGGGAAGGCAAAGCTCTGCCTCACTATTACATCTCAGTAAAATGGCTGTTTTGTGTCTAGATTTAGAAATAGATCATGCTGAGCTGGGAATACAACTGAGTTGTGTAGAGTACTTGCCTACCACGTGTAAAATCCTGAGTTTGAGCCTCAGTACAATGTAAACTGGATGTTGTAGCCCATACCTGTAATCCCAGCATGTAGGAGGTAGAAAGTATAAGAATCAGAAATGCAAGGTTAGGCTGGGCAAGATGATTTATTGGGAATAGGTGCTGGCTGCCAAGACCGAGGACCCGAGTTCAATTCTCAGAAGAAGAGAAACAATTCCTGTAAGTTGTCCCTTGACCTTCACATATAGTCCTACATACCCCAAATAATTTTTTGATTTACTTTTATTTTATGTGTTTGAATGTTATGCCTACATTTGTGTAAGTGCACCTGTGTCGTGCAGTGCCTGCAGAAGGCAGATGAGGGTGTTGAAGCCACTGGAACTGAAGTTATGGACAGTTGTCAGCCACCATGTGGGTGCTGGTATTTGAACCTAGGTCTTCTGCAAGAACAGCTGGTATGGGTGCTCTTAACCGCTGAGCCATCTCTCTAGCTCCAACAAAATAATTTTTAATATAAATATATAAATATATATATAAAATATATATGTTAATATATATATTTTGGTCTTTTCGAGACGGGGTCTCCCTGTAGCTCCAGCTGTCCTAGAACTCACTCTGTAGACCAGGCTGGCCTTGAACTCACAAAGATCCGCCTGCCTCTGCCTCCCAAGTGCTAGGATTAAAGGCGTGTGCCACCACGCCTGGCATTATCAGAGTATTTAATCACAGTAGTGGGAAAAGAAACTTAGGCAATATTGAAACCTGTGTCATTTTGGAAAGAGCTGTGATTGGGCAGAAAATGTATCTGTAAATCTTTGCCAGTAATGCTGAGTTTGAGAAAGCCATTTGATTTGTCTGATTTCCAGCTCTCTTCTCCTAAAGGAGAATATATATATATATAATATATATATTATATATATGTTTATATATATATACACACACACATACACACACTGCTGGAATTAAAGGCTGTGCTACCATGCCTGGCTCACTTTATATATATATTTTAAAAGGCTTCAAGAATCAACAGTTTCTAAAGTTTTTCTGAAATTTGACTGCACAGTGGAGTTGCCTTGAGCTTTAAAAATAAAACTGCCTGCAAATGGTATCCCTCATCTGTGGATGCTAGCGTCAAGTATCTAGTTGTAAGGCAAACTGAGGAACATTAATGTTATATTCCTCGTGATCTGAAAACAACTGTGCTCTTACATTGTGAATCCCTTAACAGGTTCTAGAATTAACCTATTTTCAGACTTTGGAATTTTTGGTATATGGGTCGAGGGTATGTATGCATATTATAGAGTAATAAAAAAATCAAAAGAATGAGAAAAGTAAAAATAAAATAAAACTGGGTATGGTAGTACACATCTGCAGCATTACCATGCCACCATTATAATTACCTGAACAAGTAAGAGAGGACCCACACTCAGAGAATACCCGTTCCCCTAGAGATCTTTTGGAACTGGCTGTGTCCTGGAACTGTGCTGGAACTCTGTCTCTGGAACTGTGTTCTGGGTTTATTCAAAATAGTTTCTCCAGCTTCAACTGGGGAAATATGAGCTTGGCTCCCCACTAACCTTAACAGACCATCTAGCCTTTGCATCCCTAGTTCTAGAATATCTCATTCATCCAAGGTCAGTCGTCCTTCCCAACCTCCACTGTGTGCAATGGAGATGGGGTCCCACCTTTCAGTGCTTTGCTATGTCAATTTTCAAGCGTACCCACAGTCAGTCATTCATTATCTTTTTGGGTGGAGTTTGCTTAAGATGAGATCCCAAGGTTGTAAGATGAAAGAGCACATGTTTTGCTGGGGGTAATTAAAAGTCATTAGTCCAGATTATGTCCATTTATAAAAGTTATTTCCCCACACATCTTTAATCTCAGCACTTAGGAGGCTGAGGCCAGTGAATATCTGTGAGTTCGAGGTGGGCCTGATCTAGATAGCAAGGTCAGGCCACCCAGGACTATACAGTGAGACCCTGTCTCAAAATGGATGAATAAATGAATGAATAAATAAATAAAAACTGGTATTGAGAGATCACCTCAGAGAATCTGATGGTGAGAATTGACTTTGACCTGTGTCTGGAGATTTATCCAGCAATTCCTCAAGTGATTCTGATTACAGTCCAAACCACTGTCTGCAAAGGCTTCCCATTGTCTTATTAATAAGCAACCAATTCCTGGACATGGCAAGATCATATATATATATATATATATATATATATTTATTTTTTATTTTTTATTTTTTTTGACAGGGTCTCCCTATAGCCCCAGCTGGCCTGGAACTCACTCTGTAGACCAGGCTGGCCTTGAACTCACAGAGATCCGCTAAGATTAAAGGTGGTTCTTAGCCGCTATGTGGGTGCTGGGAATTGAATCTGGGTCCTCTGCAAGAGCAGTCAGTGCTCTTAACCACTGAGCTATCTCTCCAGCCCCAAGATCGTATTATTTTGACCCTAAAAGTGAATGACTGGATTCTCCAAAGTTTGTGGCACAATTTTTGCTCTTTTCACACAGAGGTACTTTGCCATACAGTAGTAGTATTCTGTGGTCTGACAACACATGTTTGTGTGTGAGCACAGTCTCATGGGTATGTGGCCGGTAAGTCTGTTGTGAAAATTAAATAGGGCAGGGGCGGGGGCAGGGGCAGGAATTGAAGATTACAAGTTATCTCAACTAGCTGCTGAATATTTCATGTCAACTAAATATTTCTAAAACCAAGTACAGTATTGTAATCTTCAAAGAAGAGTTACAGGTCTGGCATATCTCCATAGGGCAGTAGCCACCGCTGGCACCACTGTACCACACAGCACAAATCACGATGAATTGGGATCCCCCTGGACATAATGAACAGTAATATAATTTTGTAGTTATTCTCCAAGCATGATGAAGCAGCAAGCCAAATTGAGCTTCTAGATAAATTTTGACACATGGGTCTTATTCCTAAAGAAAAAGAGCTATTGTTGCTTTGGCATTGTTCCAGAATTCCGCAGAAATCCACATGGTAGCTTATTGTTGTATTACAAAAGGTACTACAAGTATTTTTTTTTTATGAAAAAGAACAAATTGCTAAGTCCAATTAGTCCTTTGGGGCAGAATTTGGAATTTCTTTTCAGTCTGGCTGCAGGATCCAACGTGAGCTATTGTTTGGCCCATGTGGGGGCCTTAAAGGCCTACGACCCACAAGGCCACTGCCAGGGCTTCTGGTTGATGGTAGAAGGATCAAACAACCTTCTTCATCACAACAGCAAAACATGATGTTAACATCCTTAACACAAACAAACAGGCAAGTAAGCAAACAAAGGTAGCCTCAGGAAGGGAAGTTAGGAAATCGTGGCAGGTTTGGGGCAGATCGAGACCTTCCAACTGATAATCTAAGACTGGTTGGCATTTATCAGTGCATGTAGATTGAGAACTTGTATAAGACTAATCCACTTAAGGATGTTTTTAATTAAAAAGTTTAAGATAAACTGAAAATATACCTGTAAAAAAATCTCAGTTGACACTGTCTCATGCCTATAACAAGGACTGATAGAAGCCTGTTTTTAAGAGTTGGGTTCTGGTCTGAAGCATTGCTTAGGAAAAGAAGATTCTAGGACATAATACCTCATGGGACCAAAGAGCAGAACTGAGGGCCCATTATCTGGTCAACCAGTATTCCATAGATAGACTAGTCTGCTTGTGAGACTGAGCAGGTGACCTGTATATAGGCCGCACCCACATAAAGGGTGTCACATCCAGTTCTCAGTGAGGAATTTGTAAGGTGACACACGAGAGGAACAGAAATTTTCCTACAGCTCTTTCAGTAGTGGTAGTTCCAAAGAACTCTGATTGTCCTAATTAACATTAACTCAGCCTTTCTGTCAGGCTTATTTGACATGTGCAATCCAACCGTCATGAAGTGGCATATTAAAAGTATTCTCCACTGGACACAGCTGTGGGTGACCTCTGCATGGGCATGATGCTTGCCAAGTAGGTACATTCACTTCTGCCCCAAGGCCATAGCAGCAGCTGTCAACCAGAATGGGGGGAGGGCCATGTGCTCGTGGAGGAGAATCTGGGAAACCCCTTACTCCTTCCTCTCCCATGTAAATCAGGGAAGGGACGGCACCGTACCTACATTTTTGAGTAGTATTTTCTGGTCCATATGGAGGAAAGGTTCCATTTTAAAGAAAGCTAAATTTAGGGTACAGCTGTTTTCTGGAAACTAAATATTTATGTCCAAGACAGATGCAGGAGGGAAGAGAACTGAAAAGAAGTTAAAGTGAAAGAGGTTTTCCATGTCATGATTCTTTCACAGCTGTGCATGTTGTCCTAATATCAGGGCAGCATAACCTTTGGCAGAACCCAAAATTTGGTAGCCAAACAAGACAATGTTTCCTCAAAAGCACAGCTATGAAAGCTGATTTCAAAATTGACAGTTTTTGTTCTCTGAAGCCCTAGAATCATCTATCATCTATTCTTCAGGTATTTTTTGAGTGCTTACTTAGCACTTGGGAAACTGATGAGGAATAATACCATTCCTGACATGTAGTTTCTAAGTAAGTCCAGGATGTTGAGATTATTTATTTACTTGGACTAAAGATAAAGCACATGTAGATATTCTAATAAGGAGGCCTCACTTTGCTGGGGTGGGGCTGGGGTGGTCAGGGTGCATCGTGGATGAAGAGTTAGACCTAAATCTAAAGGATGCACTAGAGATAGAGGGCAGAGGTGGACCAAGTCATCTAGAAGATGGAAAGACTATGCTTGATGTACTTGAAGCAGCAGGGGAATTGGTGTTAAAGGTCTGAAAACCTGCTGAATCTTAGGTAGGTTAGCAAAACAGGAAAAGAGGAGAAGGGGCCAAATCATGCAGAACCTCATGGGCCATGGCTGGGGATTTGGTCCTTATGCTAAAAGCAAGGGAAGGCACTGAAGGTGCAAAGCCAGGGAAGTGATATATGTAGCCTGGTAGCTTTAAAGGATCCTGTGGCTACAGAGCACACAGTAAAAACAGGGCCATGTGCTGGTTGGTTTTAATCGTCAGCTTGACACAACGTAGAATCACCTGGGAGAGTCTTAAAGAAGAATAATCTAGGTTGGCCTATGGGCCTAAGGGGAAATGTATTGATCGTTGAGGTGGGAAGTCTCTTCCTGAATGTGGGTAATGCCATATCATGGCATAGAGTCTAATTTATGTCTCCAAATGTCCTTCGGTGTGGGTCCATCCATCCACTGGAGCTTGGCTAACCTACCAAGAGTTGCATCCTTTAAAGGGACTGTTTCTCTCCCTCCCAGCAGCCATTGGTTGCCAAAAATTTCTTAGGTCGACTTGTGGTTTCTTATTTCCAAATATCTATGCTGGGGTTTTGTCTGGTTTCAGCTTGCATAGGATTGTGCATGCTGTCACCATTGCTGTGAGTTCATACAAGTAACTGACCAGCTGTCTGGAAAACCTTGTTTCCTTGTGGGCATCTGCCACTTCTGGCTCTTACAATGCTTCTGCCTCCTCTTCCACAATGAATCCCGAGCTTTGGGAAGCAGAAGTTTGATATAGACGTCCTACTCAGGGATGAGCACCCTGTAGCATCTTGTTCTCTTCACATTGGCCATTTGTGAGTTTCTGTGTTAATCACCATCTGGTGCACAAAGAAACTTCTCTGGTGAGAGATGAGAGATGCATTAATCTATGGGTATAACAATAAGTCATTAGAAGTCAGTTTAATATGAAAACTATTTAGTTGATAACTAATATTAGCTCTTCCCTATCTCTTGTGACCTATGTCGCTTCTGCTTCCTAATCCTGCTCCCAGTGTCAAGTATGGGCTCCATCCTTTAAGGCAGATCTTAAATCCATTGGGAAGGTAGTTGGTTACTCTCATAATATTCATGCCACTATTGTACCAGTGTCAGTCTCTTGCCTGGCCGGTTGTTGTAATTCAATGGATTCACAGCTGAGTAAGGTTGATAACTATTTTTTTCCTATTGACAGAATGCATAGCACCTTCTAGCATTAGCCAGTAGAGATGAGGCTCTGAAGTCATCACCAGCTTGATTTCTCCTTGTTTATTCTATAGCTTATGTATGTAGTGCCTTCAGCAATAGGGTCTTACCATCAAGTTTTAGTGGGTAACCAATAGCAGGGACAATGGCCAGTATTGTTTGAGGGTCTATGGGACCCATGGTCAATAGCTTCTAGAGAGGGAGTCCATTTTTGTCAGCCTGCTTTCTTATATAATGTAGGACCACCTTCCCAGGAATGGCACCACCCACAGTGGGCTGGGCCTTCCCATATCACCCAACAATCAAGAAAATGCCACACAGACATTGACGCAGGCCAGTGGGATGGAGGAGTTTTCCCAATTGAGAGTCCCTCTTCCCAGGGGTGCCAAGTTGACAACCAAAGCCAACCATGACAATCCCCAAAATTGTTGGTTTTGGTCAGGGTATTTTATCACAGCAAAAGAAATAAAACCAAAATAGGCCATACTGGGATGTGGATTCTGAAAAGCTAAGTAGAAATTGCTACCAAATCCAGGCCAGAGAACTGAAATGCAGGAGAATGCAGTTTGGAAAAGAAGCAGAGCATTCCAGGTTTACTGGTAACGTAGCTTGACTTAGCTACAGTGATGGTGGTTGAAGTGCCTGTCTCTAAGTCGTCTTGGGATTTCACCTGACTTCTCTGGCCATCTTTTCTCAGTTTCTGGATTGTTTGAGTTATGCTACACAGAGTCCTAAACTAAATATGTGCTTGGAGAGACTCTGTCTAATGAATAAAAAAAAATCACACTCTCCTGCGATTTTTATTCATGGAACAATTGTACCTAGAGACAGCTCAATAGGAAAACTATTAATAACTGGTGATAATATCTCACTGCTTCAAAATAAATGTTTTTCATTTTCAAAAGTTCTAAGTTCAGTTACTTGCAATATTCTTTGATGTTAAGGTCTATAAAATCAAGATGCAAATACCTTGTGCTTCTTACGGCTTATAGAAATGGCTATTTTCTTGGAATTATTGTGCTGAATTTGCATATATAATCCACTGGAATATATTCATCTCAAATGATTCTCAGAGTCATTTTCACTTTTTCTCCTCTTTGAGAAATGAGTTTTATTTACTGACCTTACATTCCTTGTCTATATACTGTTACTGAATTACTATTGTCATCCACTCAGCCCGACAGAGTGTCAGGGGTGTGTAAAACTTTTTCCAGTTCCTAAATTCCCTGATTTTCCTCTATTTGACACTTCTCTTCTCTCACTTTCCATCTTTCCCCCTTTATGGATGCTGCCGTGATAAATGTGAGCAAGAATGTTTAGGGAGTACAGTTGTCAAGGGGGGGCAGGCCCCTGACATCCTGATCTTTTTCCTCAATTTCCTCTGAAATGCATTCAGTCATTACACATTTAGTTCTCAAATAACATGTTGTTTGTTGCAATGACAATTTTTCTCTAAGATCAGTTAAAATGGCATATCAGTTTGATGATGTAGATTTTATGGCACTTGGCAGATTTGTGGGGAGAATTTTTACAGTGGTTGGTTGCCTTTTCTTAAAAGTTCCCATTTGAATCAAGGGGGATTTTATTTCTTAACTAGGATTATTGCTTTATGGGATGTTAATTTGGAAGTATTTTTTCCCTCTAAATATCAGGCGTAGAGATGATACATGGTTAATTTTTTTTCTTTTTAACCAGATTATCCCCATATCAGGTATTTCACAAAGCCAGGATAAATGTATTTAAGATGAAATATCCATTTTATAAGTACTATTTCCTTTAAATATAATGAGGTCTGTTTAAATGAATACTTGAAATAAAAATAATCCTAATGATAGTTCTAATGCACTTTGTATCAGACCCATTGAGTTCCTTTAAACCCTATTTAATAAATGCCTGTTTAATAAATAATCCTGTTAAGTGAATAGAGCCCCAGTGTGCCAAATGGAGGCATACAAAGCAATCATGATCAGACTTGTTATGGGAGAATGAAAGATGAATAAATCTACTGTGCAATTAATCTATGACTGAATTATGATGAAATCCCTGTGAATACTAAATCTGTTAGAGGAATAGATTTATCATCTTCCTTCAAACAGTTGCATTCCAGGAACTTATCTGAGTCTCATCATAACAGAGAGAGATATGTATTCATTTACTTTGGGAAGAAATGTCCTTCTGCGCAGGCAGAACTAAGTGGATGCTGTTATTGATGCCAACCACAACCAGAGCAATGTGTGCCAGAAACTCCTAATGCAGGGAGAGTTCTGATCTGAGTCTGTTTCTTCAAAGTTGACCCAACTTGCCCATTATATTTTTTTAGGTTGTGAATAATTCTACTTTTTTGTCATTTGTTTTCTTTATTTATTCAATTTTCATAGAATACAATTTGACGGTATTTATATTCCCTCCTCTATCTGCACCTCCCCCTCTAGCCCTCTGAACCATTTAATGTGCTCTAATATATATATATATATATATATATATATATATATATACATATATATACATATATATACATATATGCCTATAATCTGATTTGGATCCCCAAATATCCTTCATTGTGGGTCCATCCACTGGGCTTACCAAAAGTAAGCCACAATCAGACACACTGTTGCCCCCCCCCCAAGCTCCAGTAGCCGTCAATTGCCAAAAGCCCCTTAGGATGGGTTGGGATTTCTTAACCACTTCCCTGTGACTGTGCTGGAATTTTGTATAGTTTGAACTTGCATAGGACATGTGCATTGCTGTGAGTTCATATGAGTATCTGACCAGCTGTGTAGAAGACTCTTTTTCCTTGTGGCTTTTATAATCTTTTTGCCTCCTCTTTGACAATAATCTTTAAGCCAGGAGGCAGAGATTTGAAATAGATGTCTCATTCATGAATAAGCACTCTGTGGCCTCTTGTTCCTTGCACACTGGCCAACTGTTGTAGGAAGCAAACTAAAAATATAGGTTATATTGTTATGAAGATAATGTGTATTACTATATGATGTGGCCCCCCACTTTAGTTTTTTAAATTTTATTTATTTATTTTTTATGTGTATGAATGTACTATCTGCATGTAGGTTTGTGCACCCGTGTCGTGCAATGCGGCAGAGGTCAGAAGAGGGTGTCAGATTCCCCTGGAATTGGAGTTAAAGACGGTTCTTGGCCTCCATGTGGGTGCTGGGGATCGAAACCAGGTCCTCTGCAAGAGCAGCCAGCGCTCTTAACCACTAGGCCATCTCTCCAGCCCCCCCCCACTTTAGTTTTGAATGCACAGATTTGGGGACCATGTTTAAGGCCATTGAGGATTACCAGCCTATCATACTGTTATGTCTTTTTCTTTTCTTGCTTCAAAGGATAGCTTGCTTGTATTTTTATGGTGTACTTTTAGACAGGTATTTATTGATACTAAAAATACCCCACCTCCAAATTCCACAAGTCTAAAGCAACAAAAGTATTTTCGAACTGAAGGTTAAACCATCTGGATTCAGGATATGGTGAGTTTAAAAGAAACTTCAGGATCAGAACACAAAGCCATGTGTAATGCATTCTTTCTTTTATTTGGGGAGAACTAGATATGTCTGATATTTTAAAAAATAGTGCTTTTTAAAACCAGTGTTAGAGGATTTAAGAGATAAGCTCATAATAAAGGTAGATGGGCATAGTGATTAGAAATATGTGGTCTTCAGCAGAGGGTTTTATTTTGCTCATTCCTTTCCAGATATTAGAATAAAGAATTTATAGAGATATGTAGGAAAAGAGAAGTCTCCTCTAAAAATTTTGAGAGAATTTAATTCAAGTTTTATTATATATTCTATGCAAATAAGACTAAGCATTATTTTTAGTTTAAATTTAGTCCATTCTTTTCATTCTGAGAAGCTGGACATCATAAAGCTTTTTATTAATATAATAATATTTATGTTTATAGCAGTAGAATGTTTATAGCAATCCTATATATTGTCTTTTTTTCTAAGTCTGAATAACAAATACTTTGTAAATCCATGTGTATTATGACCTTTATTTGTATAGTTGTTCATGACCAATATTACATATCTAGCATTTTTTTTTTCTTTTTGAGACAGGGTCTCCCTGAATATCTAGCATTTCTAAGGCATTCTTTGATGTAGGGCTTGGGGGATAAGCAAAAAGAAAGGAAAGTTAACAGATGAAGAAATTCATTAGAACATTATTTTTTTATTTTATGTGTATGAGTGTATTACCTGCATGTAAGTAGGTGTACCCATGTGGGGGATCGAACCCAGGTCCTCTGCAAGAGCAGTCAGTGATCCTAATTGCTGAGCCATCTCTCCAGCCCCTAGAATATTATTCTTGACATATCACTTTGCCATTTTTAAATGGTTTTTCTGAGGGCCAGGGAATTAGCTTAGTCAGTATAGTGCTTGCCATGCAAGTATGAGTACTTGTGTCTGAACCCTAAAACCCAGATTTAAAAAAAAGCTGAGTGTTGTAACACATTCATATCCCAGTGCTGAGAATGTGGAGATAGGATCCCTGGGGCTCACTGGCTAGCCAGCCTAGCCCAGTTGTTGAGCTCTACACAAGGAAGAGACAGTACTCAAAAACCAAGATGGATGGCTCCTGAAGAGCCATACCTAAAGTTGACTTCTGGTGTCCACATGTATGTGAACCTATATGCACCCATCTTGTGCACACACACACACACACACACACACACACACGCATCCATCCAAACATACACATCCCCCATCACATATACACATTTTCTAATTTATTGTGTTATATTTGTGTATTCATATTATATAAATACACCTACATATGCATATATATATATAAACCAGCCCGTTGTATATATGTATGCAGTTATGTGAATGTACATGTATATGTGTGTCTATACCTATGTACATACATATAGAAATATACATGCACAAACAACACACACAGAGACATGTATATGCACGACAGCAGAGGCTGAGAAAAAAAAGGAGAATAGAGGGAGGTTATTTAACATGTGCAGAGATACAGTTGCATAAGAGAATAACTTCCAATGTTCTATAGCACAGTAGTTGACCACAATTAGTTGTATATTTCAAATTCCTAGCAGAATTTTAATACATTTCCCAGCACAAATAGTAAATGCTTGAGGTGATGGGTATACCAGTTACCCTGATCTTATCATTGTACATTATATACATATAATATCATATGCTATCCCATAATCATTATGTCAGTTTAGAATTTTAATTAAAATATATGAAATGAATTATTTTAGCCATTATTAAGTGTATGGTTCAATGCCATTAAGCACCTTCACATTGTTCTACAATTATCACTTCCATCCCGCTCAAGAACATTCTCATCTTTCTAAGCTGAGACTGTCTAGTAAACAAAGACCCCATGTTCTCCTTTCCTCTGTTCTGCCTTGCTCTGTGACTCTCATGCAAGTGGGAATTGTGCAGCATTTGTGTTTTGGTTACTGTCCTATTTCATGTAACATAATATGTACAGGTTCATTTAAGCTGAAACAGGTGTTAGAATTTCATTTTTTAAAAATCTGAGTCATAGTGTGTGTGTGTAAAACATTTTGTCAGGGACTGGAGAGATAGCCTAGCGGTTAAGAGCACCGACGCTCTTGCAGAGGACCCGGGTTCTATCCCCAGCACCCACATGGCGGCTGAGAACCGTCTGTAACTCCAATTCCAGGAGAACTCCGGTTCCAGGGGAATCCGAGATCCTCTTCTGACCTCCATGGCATTGCACGACACGGGTGCACAGACCTGCATGCAGACAGTACATTCATACACATACAAAGATAAATAATAATAAAAAAAATTTTTGTCAATCTGTTCATTCATTGACAAATATTGGTGGTATTTCTATCTTTTGGCTCTTATACATATGGTAACTATGAACACGCATGGGTGGACACATAAATGTTGGAATCACTGATTTGGGTCAATATCTAGAAGTGGAATTGCTAGATCACATGGTAATTTCCTGTTTAATTTTGTTTAGGATCAGCCACATTGTTTTCCACAGAGGCTGCATCATTTCACATTCCCACGAGCAATATGCAAGGTTCTAATTTGTCTACTTCCTTACTAACACTTGTTATTTATTTATTTATTTATTTATTTATTTATTTATTTATTTATTTATGAAAGCTCCCCCCACCCCATCCCCCATGACCTCAGCTGGCCTAGAACTCACTATGTAGATCACATTGGTCTCAATCTCACAGAGATTTGCCTGCCTTTGCATCTCCAGTTCTGGGATTAAAAGCATGGCCGGGTGTGGTGGCGCACACCTTTAATCCTGGCACTCGGGAGGCAGGGGCAGGCAGATCTTTGTGAGTTCAAGGCCAGCCTGGTCTACAGAGTGAGTTCCAGGACAGCTGGGGCTACAGAGAGACCCTGTCTCAAAAAAAAAAAAAAAAAGCATGTGCTACCATGCCTACCTTATTTTTTATAATAACCGTCTTGATAGACCTAAAGGATTATCCCATTGTTATTTTGGTTTACATTTTCCTAAGGACTGGTGATATTAAGTATCTTTTCATGTGCTATTTGACCATATTTATTTCTTCTTTGAAGAAATGTCTATATACCTCATTTGCCCAAGTTTTTTTTTTAAATCAGTTTGTTAACTTTTTTTTGTATTGTAGGCCTGGAGCTTGCTCTGTAGACCAGGCTGGCCTTGAACTCACAGAGATCCACCACCACACCTGGAATTGTTGGTTCTTTATCAGATACATGATTTGCTAATACTTTCTCACATTCTGGGGGTTGACTTTTCAGTCTGTTGATGGTGTCCTCTAATAGACAAATTTTACATTTTGATGATTAATTTTATCTTTTGTGGCTTCTGCCTTTGGTGTCATATGTATTTCTCTCTCTTTTTTTTATGCATATGAGTGTACTGTCTGCATGTAGGTTGGTGCACCCGTGTCGTGCAATGCCAAAGAGGTCAGAAGAGGGTGTCAGATTCCCCTGGAACTGGAGTTAAAGACAGTTCTCAGCCACCATGTGGGTGCTGGGGATGGGACCTGGGTCCTCTGCAAGAGCAGTCGGAGCTCTTAACCTCTGAGCCATCTCTCCAGCCCCATGTATTTCTCTTTTAACTCGCTATATTTTTGCTTAAATTCATTTATTTCACTATAAGTTTTTTTTCTTTTTCCCCTTCACTGCTAGAAATTAAACCCAGAGCCTCATGCATGCTAAGCACATACTATACCACTGAGCTGTGTCTC
This sequence comes from Rhizomys pruinosus, assembly GCA_009823505.1. Classification (NCBI taxonomy): domain Eukaryota; kingdom Metazoa; phylum Chordata; class Mammalia; order Rodentia; family Spalacidae; genus Rhizomys; species Rhizomys pruinosus. The sequence goes on from VZQC01002712.1 coordinate 614,115, forward strand.
AGCCCGAAGCAGATTTATTTTGAAAGATTGATTAAATCATCAGGGCTTGGAGAGATGGTTTAGTAGTTAAGTGTATTCATTGCTCTTGTAGAGGACCCAAATTCAGTTCCAACATCCACAGCCTGTGGCTCACAACCACCTGTAACTCCAGCTCCAGGGAATCCAGCGCCCACTTGTGCACTCTGCAGACGCCTGTCCTCACACATGCACATACCACCTCCCCCTACATACGCATATACACTTAATTTAAAATAAATATTTAAAAATGAAAGAATGAACAGTTAAACCATACAAATATCACTTCTTGTGAATAGAATATTATAAATAACCTTACAATATTATATTAAAAATACCCATCCATCATGCATTCTGCAAGTGCTCTATATAGTTACATATTCCACACTGGTGAATATTGCTATAGGAGAAACTGAGAGTTATGGAGAACAGAAGAAGAAATGAGTTCCAATCTAGGCCCTCAGTAAGCTTTAAGTGTAAGAGACAAGCTGGGTAAGTATGTGGGATCATTGGTAGTAGTGTTTGTAAGAGGTACAAAACTGCTACAAGAATTCAGAGGTAGAGATTATTTTCTGCCAGGGCTGGTGATACCTTAAGGTTAGATTCATGGGGGGAAGATACAGTTAAGATAAGCCTTAAAGGACTTGAGAGGTCCTAGCATGTGTAGATGAAGTGACACATGAGCACGTGTGAGGTATTAGGATAGGGGTATTTGGCAAATGGCCAGCTTAATCCAGCCTGACTGAAACAGAATAGTGGAAAGCAGGCATGAGGGTCATGGAAGCCTCTGCCAGGTCTGCCGTAGCTTGTGCTTCAAATATTCACCCAGCTCTCTTGCCTGTTTTTTTTTTTTTTTTTAAAATTAATTGATTGATGTGGGTTTTATCTCTATGTGAGTGTATGTACACATATGTGCAAGCAGATTTTTGAGCCATGGAGGCCAGAAGAGGGCACCAGATTTCTCAGGGCTGGAGGGAAGCATGTGAGGAAAATCTGGCTGTTACAAGATTACTGGAAACGCGGGTCCTTGTGATTGTGTAGGAAGCAGATTTAACTGCTGAGTCATCGCTCCAGCCCCTTTCTTATTCTCTGATATTATTTTGCAGTCTTTTTGTAAGCTTTTGGCCTTTCTATCTGGTTTAGAAAGATAACATAAGATTATAGAAACATTCTCTTAAAATTTCTTCAAATATGCTGGGTATGGTGGCACATGCCTTTAAGCCCAGCACTCAGGAGGCAGAGGCAGAGGCTCTCTATGAGTTCAAGGCCAGCCTGATCTACATAATGAGTCCCAGGCTACCTGGGATTACAGGGAGGTCCTGTCTCAAAAGACCAAAATTTTTTTTCTTTAAATATTTCTATATTTTTTCTTGAAAAATTGGTTCCATAATCCCATCTGGAATTCACTTTTGCATATGGTATGAAATAAGATTCTAAGTTTATTTTTCTATGTGGTTTATACCTTTGTGCAAATAAAATGTATTAAATAGTTCATGTTGGGGGCTGGAGAGATGACTTAGCAGTTAAGATCACTTGTTTTTTTCAGAGGACCCAAGTTGGGCTCCCAGCACCCACATGGTGGCTCACAATCATCTATAACTCCAGCACCTTCTTCTGGCTTCCCTGGGCACTAGGCATGTATGTGGTATACATATATACCTGGAGGCAAACACTTAAACACATAAAAATATTAAATAGTTCATTTTTTCTCTACTGTCTTGAATAACCTAAATCATATATCTATATAGTATGTCTACTTCTAGGTGATTTATCATGCCTCATTGGTTTGTTAATTTCTGCTTTAATTAATGTATGTTTATAGTTTTTTTGATTTTTATATAGATTTTTTTTTTGCTATAGATATTTATAGTTGTTTTGGTTTTTCTTGGCTGATCTTATTCTTTCAGGTGAACATTTTGTATGTTTATATTCTATTTTTTGAAATACACTGGTGCATTAAAATGTACCCCAGATTTGTCTTAATTCAATATGGTAAGATATGCAGACAGAGAAGTGACTGTCAGGGAAGGTTTGTATTCACAGATCCCTAGAGACACTTGTCCTAGAGTACCATGCTGGGGTACCTGGGGAATCACAAATATGGGTCAGGAATCTCAGAAGGAAGCATGGGAAGGAATGGGTGAGGCGAGATAGGCATGCTGAGTCTGCTCAAGACTAGATAGCGTGGATAATTCCAGTGGTCTCTGTGCTATAGGAATGGCTCTATTTGCTTTGCACCTGGCCAGGGTGATTTAGGGCTCAGAGGATGTTTTTGTGTGTCCAGAGTTTGATAAAGGAGATGTTTGGGACCAAATGGGTTGGTTTCTATATGGAATGGGGCACTTTCAAAGGGAGTCATTTGATTTGTCTAGGAATCATCCCTAAGGTTAACTTAGGTTACTCAATCAAAATCACAAATTACCAAGAATACAGTACCTTAGAAAATCTAGCCAGAACAAGTTGTTATTTTGATTGAGACTACATTGACTTTTGATTTTATAATAAAATCATGATACTGTTGATTCTGTCATAAGAACACAGTATATCTCTATATTTGCTTAGGTGTTCTTTCATGGTTTGGATAATGTTAGGCAGTTTTCTTCACATAAGTCTCGATCATTGTTATGTCTATTTTTTAAAAATTCCTATAATTTTTCCATTCTTTTTTTCTCTCATGCCTTCATATAGATTAAAATCTTTATAGAATTTTATTCAATGTGTGGTTTTTAATTTGATAAGTAATTGTTAAATACTTGAAAAGTATAGGTCAGATTCCAAGGTATTCATGAGGCCTCCTCCTTCCTGGGGACCTGCTCTATCTAGATCTAGAAAATCTGAGTATACCTTGGAAACATTGAACAGAGAGAGGACATGGGTGGTAGAAGAGATCAGAGAGAAATTGAGGACAGATGTGATCTGTGGGGCTGTGGGTTTCCCCCATGTCCACATGCTGGTCACCGGCCATTTTGCACAAGCTGAGCCTCAGGCAGAGGGAGGGAGAGGGAAAGGACTTGTAGCAGCAGGTAAACCCGGCAGGTCGAAGAAAGACCTGGGAGTTAGGCTTTGGGGATCCAAATAACTCACTTATTGCAGGAGGTTAGGGTCTTATATAGTAGCTTTGGTGGGCTCTTGGCAAGGATGGAGGTGGGACAGCAGAGGAAGTCTACATGCATTTTTTACAATACCATTTGTTTATGCTATCTGGCAGAGGCACCATTTGGTTCCCGAGACCAAGGTATGCTCTTAGAAGTGACAGGTTCAGGAATGTTACACCCTACATAAAAACTCTCCCGGGGGTGGGGGGCTGTGGGCTGCAGGTGTTTGATCATCCACCAGGCAAGTGGGGGCAGGCTCCAGGTCCCCAGCCTTTGCAGGTTGCCGGGCAAAGCAAGCTCGCTTATTGCTCAGCCAATATGGAGTATCAGGCCCCACAGTGATCAAGACCATAGGTAGAAGAAAATGAATGTAGATTAATTTTTAATTCATTTGTATATATGTGTATAGGAGGGTATGCCCATGTGAAGGCACATGTGTGGAGGTCAGAGGACACGTGTGGAGGTGCGAGTCCTGGGGATAGAATTCAGGGTATCAGACTTGGTGGAAAGAGTCTTTACCTGCTGAGCCATCTTGATGGCCTCTGAATGTGTATATTCAAAGGAAATGAAATCAGCATGGGATGTGAACTCCCATGTTTGCTGCAGCACTATTCACAACTGCCAAGACCTTGAAACAACCTAAGCAGTGCAGACATAAGAAAGAACAAAATCCTGTCATTTGTGATAAGGATGAAGCTGGAGATCATTATGTTAAGTGAAAGGGACCAGGTATAGAAAAATAGGCACTAGTTGATCTCACGAATGTTAGGAATGTAGAAAAGTTGATCTCATAGAATTTGGGAATCGAATGGTGGTTACCAGAGACAGTCAAGGTCATGGAAAGATGTGGAAAGATTGACAGTGGGCATGAAGTTATAGATTGGAATAAGAATTTCCAGTGTGCTATTGTACAGTAGGATGACTGTAGAGAATAATGACACTGTGTTTCTAGAAACACCAGAAGAGGTTATGAGTGTTTTTACAGTGAAGAAACACTAAGTGTTTGAGGAGGTAGATACTTAACTTGATTTAAACATTACACAGTGAATACTTGTAGTAAAATATTACATGGTACTCCATTAATATGTATAATTTTCATGCTTTCATGTGCCATTAAATATAAATATAACAAGAATCAGATTACATTCCTAGTCCTTAATGTAAAATACTGTGTAGAAAAAAAGAATATATATAGGAGAAAGAAGAGGTAGGAGTCCAGGAAGTCAGGGGCTCTGAAGGAAAAAGGAAAGAAGTTACAGGGCAAAGTGTGCAGTAGCTTCAATAAATTTCAGTAACTTGAGTCATAGCCTCTGCTAAAAATGAGGGGGCAGGGGCTGGTTGATGGAGATAGAATATTTCTCATAAGTAACACAGAAAGCTTGGGGCTGGAGAGAGCTCAGCAGTTAAGAATCCTTGTTGTTCTTGCAGTGAAGTGGAGTTTGGTTTCCAGCATGCACATGGGGCAGCTCACGCCTGCCTATAACTTCTTCAGGGAATCTGATAGCCTCTTCTGGCCTTTGCAAATGCTCACATATATGTGTACATACATACAAACAGACACACATATATACACACAAATAAAAATAAAAGAAATCCTTAAAAATAATAATTTGAAGAATAAACTAACACTTGGGCATGGTGATGTACACTTTTAATCCCAGCACTAAGAAGGCAGAAGCAGGTGGATCTCTTGGAATTCAAGGCCAGCCTGGTCTACATAGAGAGTTTTAGGCCATCTAGGGCTTAACAATAAAAAAGTAAGCTTATGCGAATTTGGCATGAATTTGATCAACAGTCAAAGTCATGTGAATTATCTGACTTTCACTGACAGCACTTCAATCATAGGTATAGACACAGAGAAGGTGGTTGGTAAGATTATCTAGGCCTGTGGTTGGTGAGAGGAGTGGGGCTCAGAATATTATGAGCACACCGTGGAGGTGAGAATGATTACAGTTTGCTCACCAAAAGCCTCACTTGCACAGTTTAAAGATGCAGGTCTAAAGACCATCACCAACAGCGCCCCAAAGCTCCAGCCAATCAGAACCAAAACAAAAACAGAGCGAAGAGCACTCATTCACTGTTTCTGTGGAACGTGTGCCCATGTTCAATGCTCCCCTGTCTTCAAGGCATTTCTTTCTTTTTTTTTTTTTTTTTGGTTTTT